>VDFB02068640.1:0-122702 GCA_007258455.2 Sequoia sempervirens
TACGATTTTTTGCCGATTTTTTCACGATTTTAACTCGATTTTAATACGATTTCAACGCGATTTTCAACGATTTTTTGGGCAGTCAACGCGACCCAAAAAATCGCGATTTTTTGGCCGAAAAAATCGGGAAGGGCCACGATTTTTTAAAAATCGCGATTTCTGCGATTTTTTGCAGATTTATGCTTCTATGGTCTCAACCACAAAAGCTCCTTACCATTTATGTGTTCTCTTATGAGATTTAGAACCCATGGGTGGTTGTAAAATTATTTTGTCACATTACTTGCCTTATCCACCACATTCTGCACTCATTCAAGTTTTCTTATATCCGCAAGGAGAAGCTCAATGCAGTGAACAGCACAAGGGCTCCAAACAACATAGGGTGCCGCACCTCAAAAAGTCTAGAATTGGCTGCATATGCAGTTGCATTTTTGGTCACTAACTGGACCGACATAATCCACTTTCACCTCTATTACCACCTCATTCAACATGTTGTACAAGATCTTGACATTTTTAATTTCATTGGAGGCATTAACTAATGTAAGATTCCACTACTATTCGAACACCAATCTCGGATAAAATATTTTATGATTTACACAAGTTTGACAATGCAGGCATTTTGTTAAACTATTTGCAGGCTTCCAGATTGAAGATAATTTCGGCTCTATTTTAATATTAGACAAATTCCCATAGTAACCATCACATAGACTAATTTCCAGATTTCCAAATGAACATTCTAATTTTCTTACAACCTTATAATTAATTCAATTCCAGCTTATTCCGTTCAGTTCACCAACATTACGATTTGCAGATTCAAAAATCAGCAGTACAGTTTAATATATATATGACTGATTATTTAAATTGGAAAGCACTATGATAAACCAAAAGACTAACATAATATATAGAACCTAGAACGTAGAAACAGGTATTAGTGACCTTACTCTAGTTCTACGCAAGGCATAATTTCTGAGTGGTAAGTATTTGTGGCTGTAATGTTTTTTTAGTTATTAAATTTTATAATGTTTTGCTTATGTCACATGCTAATTGAGCACTTAATATTCAGTCTCTTGTAAGATAGATGAATATAATATTCTTCCTGGTCCAGGTGTGAAGAGGAAAGCTGATGAGCTTAGTGCAGAAGACATGCCCATCTCTCAAGAGTTGCCAAATGCTCAGGATGACACTGTTGATGGTAATGATCAAACAATTGAGAAAGAGAATGATGATGATTCAGGGGTGGACTACTCAAAACTCACTGGAAGGAAAAAGAAGGTATTTGATCTGAGATTTAAAATGGTTAAGATTTTCATTTTGTACCCCTCATTCCCAAGGCTGTAATGATTGTATCTGACAAGGAAAAATGGCTCTAATAACAAATTCTTATTTCCACTTCAAAGCTGAGTATAATTTGTATATTTATTCTGCAGAATGAAGCAAGAAAAGCCAATCAGAAGGACATAATTGCAGAAAAGAAGAGACAAGAGACTGTACATGAACCCTGCGGTGTATCAAAACAAAAGTGGATTGAGGAAAAGAAGAAAATTTTGGGAAAGCATTTAGATGCAAAAGGTCTCAATATTACAAAAGCTCACATGCTGGATACTCAGGAGGCAGCTGAAGCAAAGTACAAGAAATGGGACAAGAAGCCTGCTCCATTTGGATGGGATGGTAATACTGTGTTTTCTTAAAGCATTTTGTATGTAGTCTTAATGTAGATATATAAATCATGTTTCAGGAAGATGATTCTTTTCCATTTATTCTTCAGTAATCAAATATGTTCCAGTTTTATGTTGCCATCGTCTGTATAGCTTTTTTAATTTTTATTGGTTTTTTCATTTGAGCAAACATGTAAATGGTGTTCTGTTTTTCTTTACACATTTCAGTGTTCAACCAGAAGTCTGTATACAATGCTGTCATGTTGAGTGTTGATACTGCTGAGATGTTCCAGGAGAATTATGACAAATTGTTGGATAAGCATAATAGATTGCTTAATGAATACAATAAGTTGAAGGCAACTACTTCTCAGGAGGCCCTTCCACCTTCCACCTCCACACCAGAATTCTCAGCTCAAGATAGAGAGACATTGTCTCTCGGGATTAAAAGACTGAGAGGAATTGCAGATAGTTAGAGAAAATGAGGAAAAGGCTAAGGAGGAAGCAGGGAAAGTTGTAAGAGATTAAATTGATGATATCTTGGGACATAGAATATTGTGCATACTCCATAAGCTGGACAATGTATGGAATGTTTACAAAAACATTCAAGAAGCATATAAAAGATACTCTGAAGTTCAGGAAAACTTTCAGAATGTATGGAGTAAGTGGAGTACAAGGGCAGAGGCTTTGAAGGAAATAGTGGCAACTATGGAGAGTGATCGAAAGGCTCCAACAAACCTGCCACAGTTAATAAAGGCAATTGGATTGCTAGGGGAAATTTCTGCTTTTGAAAGTAAGCTAGATTTGCAGATCAAAAGTAAGTTAAAAATGTTTTGATTCATGGAACAAAATGGCATCTTAAGAAAGGGAACTAACGTGACTGAGAGCATAGGGTATTGCAGAGTACATTCCTGCAGCCCTTTCTCTGTAGAACACAGTTCTCTCCACTGCAACTACAGGCTGCACAGTTGAACAACTGTTGACTCCTAAGAAGATTAGAAATACATATAAGGCACCCACAACAATAAAAAGATCGGTCTTGTTGCTCCTGATGTTCAAAAAATGTCTAGTTAGCTAATAAGGTAATCAGAAGCTAGGCATTCACTAGGGCTAGAAACAGGTCATTTGATATTTTGGTAGTCTGTGCAGCTAAAAATTTTTGGAAAGTGGGATGTCTTGAATGGAACTACATACGATTTTGTGCCAACCTTCCAAAAGATTAAGTAAAGCACAGACAAGTGTGAATAAGTATCTAACACTATTATAGTCAGGGCTCCGCCAGTAAGTCCACCATTGCTTCCAGAAACAAGACTTGAATTGTCCAAAGAATGACTGAGCATACTGGGTTGGAAAGTGAAGTTCTTCTGCTTGTGGTGGTGGAGTATTGAGCTCTTTCACCAATGCTTTGTTTCGCCTGAATATTTTAAAAAATGGCTCAATGTCAAATATCAGTTTTAGTTGTATATTGGCTTCTCTTCTGTCCGTGTGTCTCCGTGGTTGCAAATTGATGCCAAAGATTTGTTTCCTAAACTTGCAGTTATTGGGCAGGGTTCTTCTGGAGAAGTGTACGAGGGTTTATGGCTTGGAGTGAAGGTTGCTATTAAGGAGATCCCCATAATTTGCGAAGATTTCGACTCTCTACTGCAAGTGGAAATTGCCGTGCACGCAAAGCTGCAGAATCCTTTCATTGTTCAATTGATAGGCGTGTGTTTGACAGAAAAATATTGCTATCTTGCAATGGAATTCGTCAGCTCCAGCTTGGAAAAAATGCTGGAAGAACGAGTCGGAGGAAGACCACCTTTGCCACTACCTGTTAAAGTTGACACAATGCTTCAAATCTCCAGGGCAATGGAGTACCTTCACAGCCAAAGAATCATGCACATGGATCTCAAGGCATCTAATGTGCTCATAGAGCCTTCAGAAGTACCGGAATTTAAAGCACAAGGGTACGGGCGAGTTAAGCTGTGTGATTTTCGGGATTCCAGTTTAAGGCTTTACAGTTTCCCGTCCCCTGAAGTCACCATGGGAACTTGTTACTGGAGGGCGCTGGAAGTCTTCCAATATCCCCTAGAAGGTTTTGAAATAGACAGGGAGATTCTAAAGCAATATACTCATACGCTAGATGCATACAGCTTTGCCATGACTTGTTATGAGATTCTAACGGGAATGCAGCCCTTTGAGGGAGTGGATACCAGGAATATCTACGGACTGACAATACAAAACAAAAGGCCGAGATTACAATACAGCCTAAGGTTAAATAAATACAATAAAAACTCATGGGAAGTGGCTTACCTACAGATTCTGCGGAAATTGTGTCGCAGTAGCCCCAAGTTGTGTACTGTTCCTGCTTAATATTGCTGCTTCAATCGATTCACAATAAAGGGGCCGAAAGCATTAGCGGTGGGAGAAGCAGTAAAATATGGAGTTGAAACCATTAACGGCGAGAGAAATGCGACTTACCTCAAGTTTCTGCACAAATTGCCCATAAAAAAAAAACGTCACCGAAGTAGGGCAGATATTAAGAGAAGGCAGATATTTTGTAAGGAGAGTTAAACAATCAACAGTTGTGCATGGATGGAGAACCTTGCCAAGCGCCTCCGTGCTTTCCAACCGTCAACAGTAATAACTTGCACCTTGGTGTGCAATGGGTACACCGAAGAGGTGTGGAAGGCCAATTAAGAAAAACTTCTTGTGTAGTAAATGAGATCAATTGATAGATTATTTAAAAAATGAATTTAATATTATTATTAATTTTATTTTATTTTTATATTATAAAATAATATATTAATTATTATATTTTATATAAATATTTATTAAATATGTCATTATTTTATATATTATTATTATATTTATATCATCATTTTTTTTATTATAGAATAATGTATTAACTAATATATTATGAGATTCAAGTATTAATCTAATTCATTTATTTATTTCACAAAATATAAATAAACAAGTTGCAATTTCATTTAAATTTATTTTAAACATTAATTAAATTAATTTCTTTGATTTAAAAAAAAAAATAGAAAAATGCACTTTGATTTCAATAAAACATTATAAAGCCCATACATTATTCTAGGTAAAAATACAACACTGCATTTGAAATGAAGGTTGTTCAAATGAGTAATAACAGGTGGCAGATAACGCTAATTTTCCACTAACACCTGCCCTCTAGTTTGATCCACTTGGCAATGGGGAGCAGTTTCTAAGTGTCTTTTCCCTTTGTAATAGATTTCTATTAGCTGGCTTTTTAAATCCGGTGCTTGAGCTGAGTTATATTTCCATCCAACATTCTAGTTGAATCCCAACTATGCTAATTTCTCCTTATAATTTTCTAAATAACTCATAATCATGTTTTCCTAATTTCTATCATGTTGCCTCTGTGCTTGCACATCCACACACAGAAACAAAGTCACCTAAGTATTGGGCCTTAATTTTATTTTGGGCATATATATATATCCTTAGATAAGTTTCAGAACGTCATGTGAAGCATAAGCTTGAATTTGTTTTGTCTCTCTATTGCAGTTTCAAGGAACAAAATTACTTGCCATTGTTATAATCTCCACAGGATGTCCATGGATAAGGTATCTAGATCGATTTATAATTCAATACAACCCAAGGGATGCCTAAATTTATTGTCATTCCTGTTAATTGTTAATGATGATCTTAAGTGGGATTTCTGTATTTTTCCTTATACATTTTACTAGGTTTGAAAACAACAATTTTCTGATACATGTTCAAATTCATTTGTTTATGTTTACCCTGGCAGTCATCACACATTTCAAATTACAAAACACCCACACACAGCAGAACTAGAGCAAACCAAATCATATCGATTTATAAATAATTTTCAGATCTGCAATCGGAAGGACACTTGTAAATTGGCATCATTAGGATTTCTGCAAGGTAAATTGAGAGAGGATCAATTTTGGGTCTCTGAATAATTAGAAAATAATTTTTTGAACTGGAAACAAATCATGTCACAGTTTAGATGAATTAGTGCAGATCCAGATTTAGTTGGGGTTGATTTTAGAGCATTATTCAAGCTAGAAGGGAAAATTAGAGTTTTCAGGGTTAGTATTCAAGCGAGAGCAGTTAAAGACAATAGGGCACGAGCTTGCTATGGGCTCCCAGGGTGGATGGGGGTAGACAAAGGAGTTTATGGACCTAGTGAAGGCCATCGGAGAATGTCGATCTAAAGCAGAGGAAGAGCGAATTGTTTTGTGCGAGATTGAGACCCTAAAGAAAAGGATAAATGAACCAAACGTGCAAGAGGAAAATGAAGTACATTATTCGTCTAGTGTATGAATGAATGAATGAATGTTTTTAATCACGTCCACGAGGCCAAGCAGCCTATGGGACCCATAGATAGCCAGCGAAGAGGCATGAACCCCAAAAAACGCAAAAACCTATGTTTCTTTTTCTTTCTGCATCTTGGATCTTTTACTGTGTATCTTGACCAGAAAATTTGTAAACCCTATTATCTCTCTTCTTCAAACAGATCACCCAAGTTGTTCCCTTTTAATGTCTCAGTATAATTGATCTGAATGTCCTTGTAAGCTGAACATTCCCTGATGTAGTGCCATTCTGTCTCAACCACTTCTTGAGTGCAATATCTACACCTTTTGTCTGCCCACTCCTCTTCAAGTATCATCCACCTTCCGGTCTCACATCTAAGCTAGTGTGAACCTGTTCTAATCTGAGCTATCAATATTTTTGCTTTCCACTTTATTTCCATTCCGATGTAGGTCTTTTGTGTATGGTCATGTGTAGGGTTAAAATGTTTGACATAGTATTCCTTCTTCCTCCCAAGTGGCCCTTTCCACATGTTTTCTTTGAACTTTCCTTGCACATACCTTTTTATTTCCCTATTGACATTTGGACACTCACTTATGCTAATACCCCACTTGCTCATCCATTTGATATTCTGTTTCATCCACGTGCTCTTTCTATTTAATTTTTCATTTGCTGCCATTTTTGGCCAGTGATGAGTCTCCATGTTATCTAGTCTTCTTAGATAGCTTAGCAACCAAAACATAGCAGACGCTTCAACAGGGAAAGCCCCAGCCTCAACTAGAACAATCTCGTAAGGGACAGTAGATTTAATCCTAAGACTATGTGTGATTAAATGTTTTTGTAATCTCTCTATCTGTCTCCACTCTTTTGCTGAGGTGTTGCTACCCCAAACTTCACATCCATATAGCACCACTGGAACAACTAAAAGCTCAAAAAGAGTTTTCTTTGTCTTCCAATCCCATAGCTCAGCCCTTCTACATCTATTTTGCAATGAGTGTAAATCTTTCCATCCCCCTTGTATCCTCTTTGCTCTACACATTTCCCAGCTGAGTTTGTTGTGGAAATCAAGGCCAAGATACTTATATTCATTGACCACCTGCAAGGGGCTACCTTCAAAAACAAATTCCCTATGAACCTTCTTTCTCTTCAAGGTAAAGATCATGACCTTAGTTTTGGTAGTGTTCACTTGCATCCCCACCTGATGACAAAAGAGCTCTAGCGCTTTTAAGTGTTCCTTCAAATCTTGTGTTGTTTTTTCCATTAAGACAAGATCATCCGCATATAAAAGCAACTTTATAACACAATTGGTCAAGTAGACCCCACCCCCGCCAAACTTATCGATCCACTCCTCTAATTTTTCAATGTATATCCCAAATAATGTAGGGGATAAAGGGCATCCCTGCTTGACCCCGATATCACTTCCAAAACATTCTAAAAATCCTTGTTTGGTTCAAATTTTGGCCCAAACCTGTTCATACAGCCTATGGACAACAGCTCTATAGTGTATTGGAATTTCCAGTTCTTCCATCCTACTCCATAATTTGCTCCTAGGAATCGTATAAAAAGCTTTCCTAAAGTCAAAAAAGCAGCAAAAAACCTCCTCTCCTTGTTTATCCCAGACCTTCTCGATCAAGTGTCTAAGAGTCATGCAATGGTCAATAGTAGAATGTTTTGGCCTAAAGCCCGCTTGCCCTTTTGCGCACTTTTCCTCCTTTTCCACCCAAACACTGATCCGCTTTTCTATCATGCTCCCAAAAATTTTACCAAAAAGAGGGTTGATGATTATAGTGTGGTAATTTGAAGGGTTGTTGATGTCACCATGTTTGAGCAGGGGGATGACAACAGTAGTCATCCAATTTGCAAGAAACCCATATTGAAGGAACCTCATTGAATATTTTTTTAATATGAGGCGTGCGAGCCTCCAATCCCCATTTTAAGTGTTTTGCCTATAAACAATCTATGTCATGAGCTTTACCCATTGCCAACCTTTTTATTCATTCTTTAATGTTATCCAAAGAAAAAAGTTTAACCCTTGAGTTAATTATTGGAGGGTTGTCTTTATCTTGCCCCCTCTCATAAAGTTGCTTTGCATACTCTAACCATTCAAGGTCTGTAATATTGTTCTCTTTATTCATGTCTTGTTGCTGCAATTCTCTCCAAAAGCCCCTTGGATTGTGCCTCCCAAGCAATATTAACTCCTTCCTTCTAGTTTGCATATACACTTCTTTTTTCAGTCTAACCAGCTTTACATATTCTTTGTTATTACCCCATTTTTTAGCCCTTTTCTTTGCTGCTTTACAATCCTCATCGTTCCATGGGTTAGTTGGAAAGCTATTTTTATCACTTTTTTTAGGCCTAGACCTTTTGCAAGAGTTGAGGGCCTTGAGAATAATAGAGGTCAACATGGTGATGTCCATAATTCTTTTATTTGAGTTGAACATCCCATTGGTTCCCACCTCGTGCAATTGTTTTTCCAGCGTTGTTCGGCAGGTTTCTTGGTTTTCCTGCGTCAAAAGGATTGAACCTTGACTAGCTTCTTTCTTTTCATTATGTCGCATCATCTCTTGTTGTTGAGTACCATTTTGTATGCTGATTTTCACCTGTATTGGATTGTGATATGAATTCATTTCTATGGGACACTCCTTTACCTCTATGCCTATTAAACTTGTCACGAGTTTCTTTGAGCTTATAACATAGTCCACCACACTTTGGCCATTTATGTGTGACATGTGATGTTCCCATAACTAGGCCACATTTTTAAACCATTGCATACAATTAAATCATACAAGCTGCACATTCCTAATAATTCTGCCCCATACTATGTGATATCTCCTTTTCCATCTTGAGATAGTCTTTCCCACTTTTGATTCCCTTCCTCTTCTAGCCATAAAGGGTTGTCCCCTATTCCCATCTCAATATCAAGGCAAAGAGACTGGTTATTTGCAGTTCTAGCATTAAAATCTCCAATTAGAATGATTTCCCCTTTGTGGTTATATGTTGTTATATCCTTTTTCAAGGCTGCATATGGGTCTTCTTTGTCTAATTTCTTTTTCTTGTAGAATTTTGAACCATGGGGAGCGAAGTAACATGCTGCACGATAAATTATGTTCTCCTTTAACTCTATTTTTATCCATATGTACTACTTATTTGTATCTTCCTTTTCAACTTGTATGATTTTTCCCCAAGAATCTCTTACTAAAATTGTTACCCCTCCATATCCCTTGCCGCTTTCGGTTAACTCATTCCAAACTGACATCTTTGTGTAACCTTCAAAGTTCAGAACCTTGCAGCTCTTGTGCTCATGTGTTTCAAGGAGGGCAATTATGACCATCCCCTCAGCTATGGGCCCTAAACCAAGCCCCCTCCTCCAAGGATAGCCCCTACAGTTCCAGCTTACCAATGAGAGGTGTGCCTGGGGGGCCCCGCCTTCCTATTTATCATGTGTATTTTTATTGCTAAATTGAGCTTTCCCTCTATACATCCAAGATTCATTACCTGCATTTCTTGCTGCTACCACTTTTTCCCATTCTTTTCTTCTCTCTTCCAATTGTAGTGGGGTTAGATCTTCATCTATGTAGATTCGTGTTCCCTTGAGAAGCCTTTTGTTCTTCATAATTTTGTTCTTGTCCTCTACATTTTTTAGTGTTACCCTTACATTTCTATTCCTGCCATCTTGTGCCACTTTACCAATTCTGCTCGCTTGTTCAATATGCCCCACCCACTCCACCTTATCCGCTAAAAAGTCTTTAATTAGCTTATATGTGTGCTCCCCTTCTCCATAGTCCTTCAGTCCTTTTATTATTACATTTGTTTCTCTATCGTTCCTATGTTTTTCTTCCCCTAGATGTAGCTTAATCTTCCTCTCTATGAGTTCTCTTTGGCTCTCTGTTGTCCCTTTCGTTACTTGTGCCCATGATTTTGGCTCTCTGTATGTTGAAGGAGTTTCTTGGGTCATGTGATCATTGGAAAAATCAATGGCCATCTTATCTGATTGCTGAAGAAAGTTCGGGTTAGTGAAATGCATTCAACCTGTGACGCGAGTAAATAAACGTGCGGAGAAGGGAAAAATGGCAATGGAAAAACAACTGAAAAATCACGATAAACGATGCACAGCTGAGATTCATTGAAGCACCTTGCAGGGCCTCTTAGGGTTTGTGAAGCGTTGATGGGAAAATGAACTTCAAAAGTTCATATAAGACACGCCTTCAGCATAAAAATTTGAAAACTCATAGAAGAAGAAAATAAGTAAATAAAGAAAAAAAAATTGTTAATTAGGAGGAAAAAGCAAATTCATTAAGGAGATAATTAGTCAACTATAAATATAGAACAATTCCAAAAGCTAAAAAATCAAAGTATAAGTTAAATAATTCTAAGTTGGGATTTTTGTCATGGAAAAAATTTAAAAAAAAAATATATATATATATATATATATATATATATATATTTTTAGAATTTCAAATTCATATATAATATATATAAAATATACAAAAAAAATGTAATTTTCAAGGTATTTATTCTACTTATATTGGAATTGGTAAGAAATTTGTAATAAGTTGAGAATTAGTAAGAAATTTGTTATAAGTTAG
The DNA here is from genome assembly GCA_007258455.2 of Sequoia sempervirens. Lineage (NCBI taxonomy): Eukaryota > Viridiplantae > Streptophyta > Pinopsida > Cupressales > Cupressaceae > Sequoia > Sequoia sempervirens. The sequence continues at coordinate 10,532 of VDFB02068640.1, forward strand.
ACATTTATAATAATAAAAAATGTGAATTTGTAATAAGTTATTGGGATGTATGTCTAAAACAAGGTTCTAATAGAAACCCCGCTAAATTATTCTAAATAAATAAATAAAATAATTCTTAAAATAAATAAAAATGTTTTTCTTTTAACTTTTTAAAAGTATAGAAAAGTAAAATAGCTCTTTAATAAAATAATAATATTATAGATAAAATAAAACATTTTTAAACAAGCATCGTAGTAGTGAAGTTCCTCCCAAAAAGTTATAGAATAGTTATGTTTTAATTTGTTGTGTTTGATAAGTTTTAGCAACAATGTTGATAAAACAAATAAATAATAGGTACATAAAAAGCAAGTTTTCATCTAATGATAAGCAGTTGACATTTATAACATCAACATGTAATATATGTATAGTCTGGACATAAGTTTCTTGAATATCTCAAAAGGTACTAAAGTTATTTGAAATATACATTACAAAAAAGAAACATCTTAAAGTTAAAAATATTTAGACCTATTCTTTAAACATATCTTCATGCTTTATCATGTTTTTCCTGATCCTCTAGGAGATTATGTAGAAAATGCCTTTGTCCAAAAGCATGCACAAGATAAATTTGTAATTGAAAATGAGAATTGTAATTGACACTCTCCTTGAATTGATTTATCCTCAAAGCAAGTGGAATTATGCATTTTGTTAACTCGTTTTTGTGTCCTTGCTCTAATCAGGTGCAAGGGCGTGAAGTGGATTGAAGTAAAAACATTTCATTTCTCTAGTCTTCTATTGTAAAGGTGATTAGTTGAAACCTTAGGATAACTTAGGAAAATCAACATTACTATTTACAATATGGAAAAAATATATTGGTATGCACGGTTCATATTCATGATCATTAATCAATGAAACTACATTTGGAGGAGGTGATCAACCAATGCATGAAAAATCCCACACCTAAGGGGAGGCTTGAGCCCACAAAGTGGAGAACAAAAAGCCCTAGAAGGAACCAAATAGGGCTGAAATCATACAATAAAAGCATCATTGTGTGAGTAAAGACATTTCAATCAAACATCTTTTAACAAAAATACAAGACCCTGATGTATATGGCAATGTGTTGGCTCTGTAAATGAGATAGTTCATTTGATTTTTACAGATGTTTCTCAACTTTATAGGTTAAAAGCAATATTTGGGTGTGTGTTGATCATTATCTGACCACTTTACTAATAGGTCATAAAAGAGCTTGAACTAAAAGTGTAACAGCTCTCTAATCTCAAGCTGGTAAGGTAGCATTATGATTTTGATTTGATATTTCAAAATGTTAAATGTTGTTATAATGAGATTAAACATTGATGGTTATATGAAAGGTTATCATGTTAAGCTATTATTCTTGATTACATGCTTATATGTTTATATATTGTTATCATTGCTTATGTATGATTATGGATAGGAAAGGGATGATGTCGTAACACTCATATTTGAGAGGCTTACGATATCATGACTCCCTTCTTGATGATTGATGTTGCTTTGGACTAGATATATATGCACATGTACTTTGATGTGTAATTGGAAGTGATGCAAGTACTAAGTATTGACTCCGCCTGGATCCACAGGCCTGAGAATACTCATATTCCCCAATGGTGGTTACTGGAGGTAGTCACAGGCCAAATTTCTCCTATCCTAGCCCATTGTACCCTGTTAGGGCAGTGTTTCCTTATTGATGTCTTACCGTCCGGTTACCTAACGGTAACGTCTAGAGCACCTTTCAACCGTATGTGTCGGCACACCTTTTTGTTGTATGTGGTTTACTAATATGTCTTGCTGAGTTATTTTGTCTTGGTTTCTATGAATCTACTTTATGGATATATATTTTGGTTTTCTGCGTCTTGATGTGGTTTCTTTGACGTCTTTTGTGATTTTAAATGTAGTATTTTATTAAGGAGAGATTTGAATGGTTTCTTTTCCATGAGGTTTTAAATATGATATTTTAAATGATTTTTATTGATCATTCGAGAGAATGATATATTTCATTTGGAAAATTTTAAATGATTTTATTAATTCTTTTTGGGGAGCTTTTTGTATTTGGATGATTGGATTTAAATTAATTTTTTCTTATGAAATAGAGGATATTGTGTATTTTGTGATTTTAATTTATTTCCTTTGTGAGCTTTAATAGCTTTCTTAATAAAATGTTTTATTTCATTTTATTGTGTGGAGTGGAGTTAAAAAAAAAAGGGGAAACCTTGTCTTTGATAGATTTATTCATTTTGGATTTGGGAGCTTTGATAGCTTGTCTTATTAAATGATTTAATTCTTTTTTTATTGTGGGGAGAGTTCATAAAGGGAATGAGGTTTTATTTTGGGGGGTTATTCTTTTTGGGGGAAGAAGGAATTTTTCTGTCTTTGGAAGAAGGAAAAAACCCCCATGAATTGGGCAACAGAGTTTGGAAGAAAGATGGTGAAGAAATTTGTGGGCATCGAATCGTTGGTTTCAACATGCCATACCCTCCTTATTGTCTTATTATGGAACCTAGTCACACCTTATTTGTAGAGTATTCTTCCATTTCAATTTTGGGAAGCATTGAAGTATTTTTTTGATCTGGGTTATTTTTATGTTATGAAAATTGGAGGAACTCCTCTATTTCATTTTGATATTGCTTGGGGTTTAAATGATGGTTGTTTTAAATTCAATTTGTTGCCCTGTAGTATTTGGTATTGCATATTTTTGTTCATTTCCAGCAAATATGAAATGGGTTGTTGAACAAAATCCGATTTATGGGTTATTTTATATTCTTCTTTTTTGCCCAATTTGTAAAAACATTTTTTTATTGCTACTCATTATCCCATTGCTAAAAATGAATTTTAAGGGTGGATTTCATGTAGAAATTCCAAGATCTCAACTGGGTATTTGGCATATTTTAATTCTAGGCACTTTTATTTTTGCCCAAAATTTGTGCCTTCTTGTTAAAGGATGTTTTTTTATACTGCTCTTTAACTGTTTGATATAAATGCAAAATAAAGTTATATTTTGTGTAGAAAAACCCATATTTCAAATGGATTGTTTGATTTCTAATTCAGGCACTTTCATTTTCCATGATTTTGCCCAGCCATGCATTAAATGAAATTTTTTAGTACATCACCTTATTATGGGTCTTAAAATTGAGAATTGAAGGTGGATTCCAACTTGAAACACCAAAATCTAAACTGGGTCGTTTCTTAGAATTTTAATCCAGGCACTTTGAATTTTTATGTAGTTTTATGCCTCTTTTTCATGTTGAATTTCAGTTGTTAAATGTGCCCTTTTATAGCAATATTAACTTGGCTGTTTTAAATGGTTTATATGATTGAAAGTTATGGCTTTTCCTCTTGTTTCATGTTTGTTGGATTCCTCATTTGGTTAAACGAGATGGAGTAAAACATTTATAAGATAATGTGTCCTCATGCATGGCCTTGAGCACTTGTAAAGGCTAAGGATGCACTTGAGATAGCCTATCCGTCTGCAAGACGTTGAGTTATTCGTCTACAGGGCGTTGATTTGGGCATGATTGAGTTTTCTTCGTTTGTATGAGAGGTGTCCTTGTTTTCATGTGATGTCATCCCTTCGAGCACACATGATGACATTTTATCCAGTCTGCACTCTAGTACCTATACCTCTGTAGTCATGACTACCACCCGACATGTCATTATATGAGCATCTCATATTGTGATATTAGATTTAATGCATTGTATTCCATGTTTGTTTCATGTCTGATGTGAGTGTTGTCCATTTGTTACCCTTGTCTCATTTTCTGCTTGGGCCTTGTGACTACCTCCGAGCACGGTGGGGTGGCCTCTTTTGAGTCCACATGGTAGGGAGGCGTTGCCACTGCCATTGGGGACCGACATACAGGTTATTGGAGCACCAGTTGGAGTCATCCCCTCTTCTGTAATTATCTTATCAAATGTTGTATTTTATTCATGGCAATGTTATTGTATGCGTTGTATTTTATTCATGGCAATGTTATTGTATGCGTTGTATTTTATTCATGGCAATGTTATTGTATGCATACTTATTCTTTTATGCGCATTGTACTCTTTTGAGAGAGAGAAAGTAATCATAAATTTAATGAGAAGATATGTGATGATTATGTTTGACTTACGAGTTCCAGTGTTGGTATCGGACTTGTGTGTACTATGATAATTATTTTATGGCTTTCTTTTCTTATTTTCATGCAAAATTAGAAGCTTTGGCTGTATATTTTCCTTCTTGTTATAGTCTGCAAAAGTTCTGGAGCAATGTCACCTTTTGTTAATGTTTTGTGTTGCTGCTGCAAAAGTTCTGGAGCATCACTACCTTTTGTTTGTTGTTTTGTGTCACTACTGCAAAGTTCCGAAGCAGTAGGAAGTTTTGGAGCACTGGCGCAGGAATTTCCGGAGCAGAGGTTCCAGAGTAGGAAGTTCCGAAGCAGCAAGAAGTTCTAGAGCAGGAAGTTCCGAAGCAAAATTTCTGGAGCTATTTTGTTTGCTCATGTTTGGATTTTTTTCTCTAGAGGGTGGATTAGTCCTCTCCTTTGGGTTGTGTTCGGCCATGCTTGGCCATGTAAGTTGTCATTATATTGTATTGGAAACTGCTTTTTGTGAAAGTTATTCTTTATGTTATAAAAAAAATTTATCTTGTCCTCTTTCGGCTCTTATCCTTCAGGGTTGCGTAGCAGGATGTTACATCTAGTATCAAAGCCCATGTTCACACACTGGGAGCTTTGGCATACTTGAGCCTTCTATGTTATGTTGTGTTTGGCATGTGTGGCATGAGCTTGTTATATTGTTTTCATTGCCATGTTGATTAACATTTATGCCTTAGTATGGTGTATAGACCATCCTTGTGATGATCTATTTTAGTGTGTTCCTTGTTTCCTTAAGGATGCCCCTAAGGACAAAGCCAAAGGTAAAGTTAGAGGTGGAGCCCATGTTGCAGCACTGGGATCCCTGCTTATGGTTGATGCTTGCTTGGTGTGTTGTGTGTGGTGGATGGCAACAGGTGTTGTTCTCGCCCCTTGCATGTCCTATTGAGGAATGCTTTTGTGTAAGGGTTAGTTAGACCCTTGAGCCTATCAAGGAGTGTATTCTGATTGGTCTCTTTGATGTGTGGCTCTTTCATTGTGTAAAGGGTTGTGACCCTTGAGTGGTTCCTGAGTAGTTGTAGCCCATGTGGTTGTAGTGTGCTTGTTGTGGTAAGATAGTCATATGACCTCTTGCTTAAGTGTCTTAGTATGGTGTTTTAGAGGGTTGAGTTTCCCAACCTAGACTTGTGTTGTGGAGGAATGATGCCTCCTAGGTCTTTCCTTACCCTACGGGATTGGAGTGATTCCCTTGGTTGAGAGTCTCCCGAGGTTGAGATTGATTAATTTCCTATATCTTGTGTTGCGGGTGGGCATGTTGGACCTTAGCTTGTTGGTGTGGTTGAAATTTATATATGTATTAAGAGTAACCAAAAGTTAGTTTCGTAGAATCTCTTCTCTTGGTTCTCTAGTCCCTCAATTTGTGAATTGTTAGTAGCAGCCACAAAGTTCCTTGGGCGGAGTGTGCAGTGTACGCATGTTACAGCGCAAAGCATTCTCAGCTCAACCAATCCCGAGGAAAGTACTCATCCCCTTATGATGGATTAGGGTACTTGACCATATGTGCTAGCCTAATCCCCACAGTTTTTTGTACAACAGCTTTGGTTTGTTAGTATTGCTTGGTCGTCTGTAGGGACGTTGAGCTGGCATTAGTGAGTCAACCTCGTCCACATGAGAGGTGAGACTCGAGTAGCCCCATATTTATATACTCATATATGCATTATTTATTCCATATATGCACGTGTTCTACCATGATTCCATAGATATGATGTCACACTGCATTGATGTTTAGACATAGTTTTGGTGATGATGCCATGTGCTTAGACGCGTGAAGGTGCACTATGAGATTATGTTATGGTAGCCTACTTGTGTGATGAGCATGATGGCCCTTGTACACTTGTAGAGGGACACTCATGTTTGCTCTTGACAGTGTTTGGGTTGGTTGGCATATGGGTATGTCCTAGCCATGTATACCTCTAGCTACGACGAGTACTTGCATGTGCCCTTTCCACAAGGTATCGCCATGTGGGGTGTGTTATGTGCATGTCTACTTCCGTGGAGCCACAAACACACTACCATGCAGTGTACGACCAATATGTGCCTTCTCTAGCTGGCGTATGACCATGTCGCACTTAGATGCATTGTGGGTTGTGGTCGAGGTGCACATCCCATGTGGATAGCCAATCAGTGTGTGGGCCAATTGGCGAGTCCATGTTGCATGACAATGTGATGCGAGGTGTAGCCGAGGAGTACACTTCATGCCATGGGGTTGGTGTGTTCACTCCGCCACACATGAGGGGCTATTGTGATAGTCAGACGTTGTTCCCTCCTTCCTCGTTTGGTGGCTAGTTTAGTCACATAGTTATGTATTGTGCCATTTTGGAGATTGTGAATCTTCTTTTGGTTATTGATGGATTTTATTTGACTTTGAGGACCAACAAAATGTGGTTTATCTTGTTTGTGATGGTTTAGCCACAAATTGTGAAATTTATTTGCTTGTACCCCTTGGGGTTACATTGGATTTAGTGTTGAAATTGTGAGCATTTCTTGCTTTATTGCTAAAATTGAATATTTATCAGATAATTATTTATGATCTTTGGTGGCTAAACTAGTTCTCTATTTGATGTTTTTGAATGTTGGTCTTGTGTTGTAATGTGATTCCTCATCGAGAACGGGAGAGCCAAACTTGATTGAGTGTATACGAGGAAGTAGACGCATGGAACTTTGAAGATGGGGGTATGTGAGGCTGTTACATAGCTAGGACCCACTACCCACCTATGAGTGATGCCTATCTCTTGGAGGCTAACCACATTATTCAACAAGAGATAGGTCATTGTGGTCTTGTTTGGATGGTCTCACCATGTGTGTGTGGCCTAACACCATCAAACCACTGAGTGTGAGGTATGGATTATGTGAGATGAATATTGGCTCTTGGCTCATGGATTAGTATGCTGCTTACCGGTGTCCAGATGGACCCTTGTGTAGCCTTGTGATGTGATTCCCAGGGATGTAAGTATGTATGTATGTATAAATGCATGTTTCATCTTAGATAGAGTTTCATATGAAAAGTTCAAAAGTTGGTTTATTGTGTTGTAGAGAGTGTAAATTGTTATATTTTGGTTGAAAATGATGACAAATATGTTCTCATGTGTGAGATTGGAAGAGTTTGGAAAACAAATATTGTTGCAAATTATGGCGTTTTGGAAAGAATTGAGTGCTTATGCATCTTCTTTACCCTATGCTTAGTGGAATTAATGTGTATCTTAACCTATCCTCATATGAATGTGGATGTTTAAATAAATGCTTATGATGAGGAGTGTGGCATATGTGATGTTAGTAAGATTAACCATGTTATTTTGTTTCATGTTGAGAATTTATGAGTAAGGTATATGTCAACATATTGATAGTGATTCTTAGAAAGGTGAATTTTAAAAGGACGTGTTTTCTATTTTGTTTAGTGATGAATGATGTATATTAAATATCTCATCTTGGGATGAAGTACAATCATTTAATGTTGATTATTATATTTTGAGTACTAATGTGTGACATGGCTGCATATTGAGTTTACATGACTTCTAGGAGTAAGTCAAATCTTAGGGAGGGAGGATGTAACACCTCTCTAATCTCAGGCTGGTAAGGTAGCATTCTAATTTTGATTTGATATTTCAAAATGTTAAATGTTGTTATAATGAGATTAAACATTGATGGTTATATGAAAGGTTATCATGTTAAGATATTATTCTTGATTACATGCTTATATGTTTATATATTGTTATCATTACTTATGTATGATTATGGATAGGAAAGGGATGATGTCATAACACTCATATTTGAGAGGCTTACGATATCATGACTCCCTTCCTAATGATTGATGTTGCTTTGGATTAGATTTATATGCACATGTACTTTGACGTGTAATTGGAAGTGATGTAGGTACTAAGTATCGACTCTGCCTGGATCCACAGGTTTGAGCATACGCATATTCCCTGATGGTGGTTACAGGAGGTAGTCACAGGCCAAATTTCCCCTATCCTAGCTCACTGTACCCTATTAGGGCAGTGTTTCCTTATTGATGTCTTACCGTCTGGTTACCTAACGGTATCGTCCGGAGCACCTTTCAGCCGTATGTTTCAGCGTACCTTTTTGTTGTACGTGGTTTACCAATATGTCTTGCTAAGGTATTTTGTCTTGGTTTCCATGAATTTGCTTTGTGGATATATATTTTGGTTGTTGGTGTCTCGATGTGGTTTCTTTGATGTCTTTCATGATTTTAAATATGGTATTTTATAGTATTTTATTGAGGAGAGATTTGAATGGTTTCTTTTCCATGAGGTTTTAAATATGATATTTTAAATGATTTTTATTGATCATTCGAGAGAATGATATATTTCATTTGAAAATTTTTAAATGATTTTATTAATTCTTTTTGGGGAGCTTTTTGTATTTGGACGATTGGATTTAAATTACTTTTTTTTATGAAATAGACGATATTGTGTATTTTTTGATTTTAATTTATTTCCTTGGTGAGCTTTAATAGCTTGCTTAATAAAATGTTTTATCTCATTTTATTGTGTGGAGGCGTGGAGTTAAAAAAAAGGGGAAACCTTGTCTTTGATAGATTTATTCATTTTGGATTTAGGAGCTTTGATAGCTTGTCTTATTAAATGATTTAATTCTTTTTTTATTGTGGGGAGAGTTCATAAAGGGAATGAGGTTTTATTTTGGGGGGGTTATTCTTTTTGGGGGAAGAAGGAATTTTTCTGTCTTTGGAAGGAGAAGGAAAAAAAAACCCCCCATGAATTAGGCAGCAGAGTTTGGAAGAAAGATGGTGAAGAAATTTGTGGGCATCAGATCGTTGGTTTCAACATGCCATACCCTCCTTGTTGTCTTATTATAGAACCCAACCGCGCCTTCTTTGCAGAGTATTCTTCCATTTCAATTTTGGAAAGCATTGAGATATTTTTCTGATCTAGGTTATTTTTATGTTATGAAAATTGGAGGAACTCCTCTATTTTATTTTGGTTTTGCTTGGGGTTTGAATGATGGTTGTTTTAAATTTAATTTGCTGCCCTGTAGTAATTGGTATTGCAGATTTTTATTCATTTCCAACAAATATGAAATGGGTTGTTGAACAAAATTTGATTTATGGGTTATTTTATATTCTTCTTTTTTGCCCAATTTTTAAAAACATTTATTTTTTATTGTTTCTCATTATCTCATTGCTAAAAATGAATTTTATCTATGGATTTCATGTAGAAATGCCAAGATCTCAACTGTCTTTGGCAAATTTTAATTCTGGGCACTTTCATTTTTGCCCAAAATTTGTGCCTTCTTATTAAATGACATTTTTTTGATGTTGCTCTTTAACTGTTTGATATAAATGCAAAATAAAGTTAGATTCCATGTAGAGACACCCATATTTCAAATGGGTTGTTGTCCAATTTCTAATCTAGGCACTTTCATTTTCCATGATTTTGCCCAACCATGCATTAAATGACGTTTTTTAGTACAACAGCTTATTATGTGTCTTAAAATTGAAAATTGAAGGTGGATTCCAACTTGAAACGCCAAAATTTGAATTGGGTCAAGCTTAGAATTTTAATCCGAACACTTTGAATTTTTATGTAATTTTATGCCTCTTTTTCATGTTGAATTTCCGCTGTTAAATGCGCCCTTTTACAACAATATTAGCTTGGCTATTTTAAATGGTTTTTATGATTGAAATTTGTGGCTTTTCCTCTTGTTTCATGTTTGTTGGATTCCTCGTTTGGTTAAATGAGATGGAGTAAAACATTTATAAGATAATGTGTCCTCGTGCATGGCCTTGAGCGCTTGTAAAGGCTAAGGATGCACTTGAGATAGCCTATCTGTCTGTAGGGCATTGAGTTATCCATCTACAGGGCGTTGATTTGGGCATGATTTATTTTTCCTCGTCTATATGAGAGTTGTCCTTGTCTCCGTGTGATGCCATCCCTTCGAGCACACATGATGACATTTTATCCAATCCACACTCTAGTACCTATATCTCTGTAGTCATGACTAGCACTCGACATGTCATTGTATGAGCATCTCATGTTGTGATATTGGCTTTAATACATTGTATTCTATGTTTGTTCTGTGTCTGATGTGAGTGTTGGCCACTTGTTACCCTTGCCTTATTTTCTGCTTGGGTCTTGTGACTACCTCCGAGCACGATGGGGTGGCCTCTTTTGAGTCTACATGGTAGGGAGGCGTTGCCATCGCCATTGGGGACCGGTGTACAAGTTATTGGATCACCAGTTGGATTCATCCCCTCTTCTGTAATTACCTTATCAGATGATGTATTTTATTCATGGCAATGCTATTGTATTCATACTTATTCTTTTATGCACATTGTACTCTCTTGAGAGAGAGAAAGTAATCATAAATTTAATGAGAAGATATGTGATGATTATGTTTGACTTATGAGTTCCGATGTTGGTATCGGACTCGCGTGTACTATGATAATTCTTTTATGGCTTTCTTTTCTTATTTTCATGCAAAATTAGAAGCTTTGGCTATATATTTTCCTTCTTGCTATAGTCTACAAAAGTTCCAAAGCAATGCTGCCTTTTGTTAATGTTTTGTGTTGCTGTTGCAAAAGTTTCAGAGCATCGTTGCCTTCTGTTTGTTGTTCTGTGTCACTACTGCAAAGTTCTGGAGTAGCAAGAAGTTTTGGAGCACCGGCGTAGGAAGTTCCAGAGCAGGAAATTTTGGAGCAGTAGGAAGTTCCGAAGCAAAGGTTCCAGAGCAGGAAGTTTTGTAGCTGGAAGTTCTGGAGTAGGAAGTTCCATAGCTAGAAATTCCATAGTTGGAAGTTTTAGAGCAAGAAGTTTCGTAGCAGGAAGTTCCAGAGCTGGAAATTTCTAGAGCTATTTTGTTTGCTCCTATTTGGATTTTTTTCTCTAGAGGGTGGATTAGTCCTCTCCTTTGGGTTGTGTTCGGCCATGGTTTGCCATGTAAATTATCATTATATTGTATTGGAAATTGCTTTTTGTGAAAGTTATTCTTCATGTTATATAAAAAAATAAATATCTAGTCCTCTTTTGGCTCTTACCCTTCAGGGTTGCGTAGTGGTATGTTACAAAAAGGGAAAAATTCATCAAGCATGCTCTCAAATTTCCTCACTTGTCACAACCAGGTCATGATGAATAGAAGCATAGGCTTGTCCAAAGAAAACCCTCAATCATTCAATGAGAAGAAAACTCACATGGCAAGAAAAATCAATATATTGTTTTTTTCCCAAAGGTTGTATATTATATTTTCTCTAAAATTAAAATCACCTAGCGGAAAAAGCTAAGCAGGTCTGCCTAAGGGGTGAGGTGGAGATCCAAAATCAAACCCCACCTGAGAATTTTTGTTGTGATAATGTTGCAGTGATAGAAGACGTGAAAAAAATGTGAGTTACATGCTTAGAAATTGAGAGGCTTGTCTGAGCCCACAAAAATAGTATTGGAGCTTGTTAGCCTCTAGAGCTGGTATCTTTCCTAGAAGATTGGCTAGTTCATAAATAAAATACATCTAAGCTTAATTTATTTGCAACTTTTTGAAGATTAATAGCAGATTTTACACATTTTTATTAATAAATATTTCTGCATATTATATGCATTTCTTGTTCGATAAACTTAGATGATTCACCATGTATATTACACTTATCCCACTCAAAGTTTACCCTGGAACCTTTCAGTGATTTTGAATCACATAGATTACTTCACCGATTTCCACTAAGATGAGCATCCTATTATATATTAAACTAAAATTAAAGTTTACGTTGAAGTGGATTTCATAATATTGCATGTAATATTTAATCCATCTTGATATTAGTTAAAATCAAATAAGCACTTAAGTCATGAAACTACTATTGGAGTTTGATTTTAGAACACCATACAGAAAACCACAAGCTACTATGGATTTAACATAGTCATCTACGACATATATTTTCCTAACCTAAGCTAAGGATAACCAACTATGTCACAACATATTATAACATAAATATGTTCTATTGAGTCATTAGTAAGTGAGAATTCTTTCAAGCTATTGTGTAAAAGATTTGATTGACTAATTTCAACTTATTTTAGTAAATTCCTTAAAGCCTTTGAGAAGAAAATTATATACACCTTGCTAAATCCTACATAAAATACCTTTTCTTGACTTCAAATTCATTGCTAAGTGACCCTTAACTTAATCACCAGCCTCTAGTGCATTTCCTCCTAATAATAGGTGTAATCATTTGGGTCGTCAACGTCTAGTATATTTTAACAAACTACTCTGTAGCTAAGCTTGGAATTTAGGCATACTATATGCATGGATTGACATTTGAACTAGGTATCTCACTAGCTCAAAATTAATATCTTAAACACCAAGGAGACCAGAGAATATTAATCTATTTAAAAAAAATCATTTTAAAGAATTTCACCATGCACTTGTATTGCGATGAAGTTTATTATATTGCCAGAATGATGAGACAAAGTTAAAACTGAAAGTTAGGTCAGAATAGCTTGCAAAACAAAGCACAATAAAATTGAAATTTATGTCTTCACCACCAATTTTTAAAAACTCAACATATTGGTTGTATATGCAAGTCAAGTCACCAAATCTTTAGTTTGTCATACCCACAGAGAATCATATAAATTAAGCTTTCCACAATCAATACTGTTGAAGCATGATATAATTGAATTTCAACAAAACATTGGTTGATCATGCCAAATTGAAGAATAAAAAGTCCTACTAAAATGAAGATCAAATGCAAATAGATTCAGTGGATAACAAAACAAAAATAAGAATACAGAAATTTGAAAACCATGAAGCTCAAACACTAAAAACATCAACAGAAGTCCAAGGAAATAGGATAGAAAGGGTTATGAATTCAATAGACATCGAAATGAAGGAATATGAACCTAAAACTAAAACCCTAATGGATTCCAAAGGCACTAAAGCACAAAATTCTATAAATATTGAATTATAGGAGCAAGCTCAATCCCTGGCAAATTCCAAGGTTAACATGAACCCTCCTACAATAGTGTAACTAAAACATGAAAACCCACATGAAATTTCTCAAAATCCTATCAAAAAAATGAAAACCAAAACTGAATTCATTATACCTACAATAGATTCCAAAAGGTGGGTACTCTATAATTATGATAACAAAATTCCCTTCCCATTCCTATTTAAAAACTTGGAAAAATCGCTTACAACATAGCTCTTCACAACCTTGGGGAAAGAAATGGATTTGAAATGGATTTTGAAACTGTCCAAGCTAAAATGTAAACTGTTACAGTTTTTTCGAGCATGTTCAGTAGAGGAAAGTAGGCAACGACTATCCAACCCTTAGAATGCACCCACCATGGATCCTCATGCATATGCGTAATTGTTATTTTTTACTTAATCATTAAGTTTTAACCTGCTATTTTTTTTAACTACAATGAAACAATGCTATTGTTTAAAACTACACTAGACTTGAGAAAACTGAAATTGAGTTTTATTAATTTTCTTTATGAAGATTGTATTAAATTTTTTAATAAAATTATAGTTAATGAATGTATAATTTATATTTTTTATAAAAAAAAATTGCATTAATTTATAATTTATATAAAAAATATTAATATATAATTTTTTATTTAAATTTATATTCATAAAATATGAATTATATATATATATATTTTGATCGGTAATAAGGGTTTATTTTATTGAATTTAAAAGAAGATTACAATAGATTCTCCTGGTTCTCACCAGAATAAGAAACAAACGAAGAGCTCCACACCAAAACAATTGACACCATAGAATAATATTTAAAGCTAAAGCTTCTGAAACATAAACTTTTAACAAAACTATAACTTTGCTCCACCACTTGGCCTTCCTTTGGTCTAAGACCGAAGGACCATATCAAATATTTTCCTTTTGCTACCTTTTCTCCCCTTGACAGTTTGCCAACCATCCTCCACCCTTGCAGCCACCTTCTGCCAGTCCCTTCCCTTCACTGCAAACTCATCTTTCATCATTTCAGCCTCCTCGATCTACCTATCTTCCAATGCTTCAAGTTGCTTCCATGCATCATCTTCCACTGGTTGCACATTCTGCCCTTCCTCCTCTCCACTACTTACCCCTTTTTCTTTCTTCTTCAAAGAGCCTGATTTCTCCCTACATTTCGGGGTTTTAGCTCCATGATGAGTTACCGCTGCTTTTCCTTCACAAGTTTTTCCTTTATCAGCATCTTTCAAGCTAGGCATCTCAACAAAACCTAATCCCCCCCAGACTTGTTCCTCTTTTTTACTGTGGCAAAATAAAATTTCCCATAGCCTGTGGAGTCACCTTATCTTGTTGTTTCACACTATTTTCCTGCTTTTCAACAGCATAATGCTTCCTTGAGGCATCCTTCCACCAAGTAGCTGGTTTGGCCCATCTAGGTTTTGCACAATTCACAGCTATCTGGCCAGTTTGGAAACACCTCCTACAATGAAATGGTACCCCTTCATAGTCCAAAGGTTGTACCCAACATCCTTTGGAAGTTTCAATTGAAATCTCTTCAGGAAGTGACTTTGATACTTCCATCTCCACCAAAATTCGGGCATACATGGAATGCAAAAGATTTGAAGAGCCCTCATAAATCATCAAAAAATATCCTAAAGAGTTTCCAATGGCCTCCAAACAATACTCAAACCAAAAATGGAGAGGCAAGTTTGGGAGTCTTACCCACAGAGAGACTTTGTCAAAGGTCTCTGTTGCAGGGTTAAAAGCCTGATGCTAGGGCTTCAAGGAAAGAGCAAATTTCTCCTCCCAGCTCCAAAAGAAATCACACAAAACTTTGTTTCTATCAGCCACAGATTCAAACACCAATATGAAAAAACCACTGGCAGCAGGATAGATTTGGATACAACCATCTACTATGGGTTCCTAGTGTTCAGATATCCAATGATGTAAATCACATAAGCTGGGCCAAAAACCCCTGAACCTTCCAATCACTCCTAAATTCGAAAAAACTTGAACATTATGAAAAACTTCCTTTTCTATCTCTTCCTGTAGAGAAATTGTGGGTTTCTGTGACTTTACCTCTGCAAAAACCTCCCCTATTGCTTGATGTTGAGTCACCCCGTGCGCCTTTGCCTTTGCATTGGTCTTCCCTGTTACTTGGTGTTGAGGCATCCTAGATTATTTCCCATCCTCACCCCGTCGTTTCCTTGCCTCCTCCCAAGAAAACGCCTCCACTCTGCATCCCCCTCCTCCTTCACTTACCCCTGGGCATCGTCTTTCAGACTGGGCTAGGCCCCCAACAACATTCATGCGGCTCTCAGTGAACAGAGCCGTTGCAGCCCTAGCGCTCGACTCAAACGACTTCATCTCGACCTAATTCCCCTTCCAAAACTCCATACAATAAAATATGAATTATTTATTTTAGAAATTTTTTTATAATTTAAATTAAATCTATATTTATTAAATTAAAAATCTAAAAAGTTATTTGATTTATAAGTTTATAAAAATATAATTTTATTAATATTTATTTTTATAATTTATACTTTAATAGATGTTCATATTTAATATTATATTTTACATTAAAAAATTATTATATATTTCACAATTATCTTCATATGCTACAATTAATTTTATATTTTAAATTAAATCCATTTTATATATATCATAAATTAATCCAATATCATAAATCTTCAAACATTTATAAATCCATACTATATCATGGTATAATATGTATAATTTCTTACAAAGAAATAAGTAGTTAAAATAAATTTTAAAATTAAAATAGAATAAACTAAATGCAAAGATAAAATATATCAAACTTTAAATATTAATGAAAATAATAATTAAAAATAAATAATAATAAATATTTAAATAAAAAAATTATAATTTATTACAATTAAAATATTAATTAAGTGTGCATCTTAAAAATATAATTAATATATTACAAAGAATATTACCATTATTATTCTATACAAATTTTAATTATATTATGTAAATGGTTTGATATTTGATAATTATATAATCAAACTTATGTAATAAATGATTTATCGAAATGAATATGTAATTTTAATTAAATATATATTTATTACACTAAAACCTATACAATATTAAATCATATTATATTTACTTTTATCAATTTTATAAAACTGTGATTTAATATTGTATATTATTATAAATTTATAAATTTTAGAGATTTTTTTATAATTTAAATTGAATCTATATTTATTAAATTAAAAATCTAAAAAATTATTTAATTTATTAAGTTTATAAAATAATAATTTTATTAATATCTATTAGTACTTGCTTAAGCATAGTACTAATGTAATGAGTTTGGATTTTTTTTAGTTAACTAGTTTCTTTTTTTATTGGTGAGTGCTACCTAAGGGGGTAGCTCCCTAATACATTCGGTGGCAACATAATCAAAGACACAATGTGCAACCTCCCGTTGCACATGTTTACAAAGTAATGACCGAGGTGACTATGCCATACAACAATGAGAGTTAGCACCAACGCTCAGTCCAAAGAGTCATGCAGACAGAGACTGATAGATTGTATCCAAGAGTCCCCCCAAACTGGAGAGTCGTTGAAGGCTGCCCTCACCAAGCCAAGTATTGTGATCACCCATGTAGCGGGAAAAGGGCACCATGTCAGAGTTCTTCACCCCGGCCCTAAAGACCTCCCAAGTGTTGGACAGGATGTTAACCCCAGCAGTGCGAGCTTCCACATCTGTTACATCATCCAAAATCACCGCTGGGTCGAAGAACATCCGCAGATAGCTCACCCAACCTTCTTATCCCAGCTCCAAGGTCGCGCCGACCATCGCTTGGATGTTGTCTGGGCTCACAAAGCCACTGAGCTGCACCACAACACTCTCCCTCGACTCCGCAATATCAACTAACGCACTAATGAGTACCTCGTATATTTTGCCATCACACCAGTGTTGGTCCAGGTTTAAAACAGAGGAGATAGTGCCTACTATCGCCCTATGTACCTCAGGACTCCGCGCGATGAAGAGACGATGACATTGCATGTCCAGGGATGCCCGTTCACAGTGACACCTAATGCCAAACTGAACCACCATTGCTGTGAGGCTTTCACCACACTAATTCACTCCTGCTTGAGTTCGGGAGGCCCTGCCCTATAAAGGGATCAGGGGGACAAAAGTTGCCCGCTGGCGACCAAACCCGTGGGTTCATGACATGCTCGAATCCACACCATACCGCCCAATCTTTACTATGGTATCATGGTTCCCCATCCTCAGGGCCGCATGTGACTTTGAACATGGGCCAAATCTGGGTGGCTGATCTTTTTGTCCTCTAACAGTACCTCTAGCAGTCCCGGCCATGGCATAGGATTGGAGTGTGTTAAGACCGGTTCCTCCTATACTACGCCCACATTTGCCAATAAATCAGTGGCTTTGTTTGCTTCCCTATAGACATGGGAAATGGTTTAGTTTTCCATTCTCCCCAACAGTTCCTTAATTGGAGCTATCCAATTCCTTATTTTCCAATTTGGCAAATCACTGTTAGTGATGGCCTTAATGCACAGCATTGAATCTCCTTCAACTTCCACCGAGTCAATTCCTTTTTGGAGGAAAAGCTGTAACCCGAGCCACAGGGCTTCCATCTCTGCGTTGTTATTGGAGCAAATTCCCAGTTTTTTCGAGGCTGCCCACACGCATTCGCCCGCCGAATTCCTTATTATGCAACCCGCCCCTGCCCTGCCAGGGTTCCCTTTAGCAGCCCCATCGAAATTTAATTTCCACTTCAACCGATTGGGCATTGACCAGAATATCTCTTTCCTATTTATTTGGGTTATGACTACTGGCTCTACTTTTTTAATTTGTAGGCCATTCCAGGTCTTGAGAATCTCTTCATCCCATTTTGAAAACTTTGCTTTCGAGCCAGGCCTTATTCTATTATTTGCCGTCTCGACCAAGGCTTCTTGAATTTTGAAGATTAGTTGCTGCCTTTCTAACGACTTCTCCTTGAAAATGCGTCAGTTCCTTTCCTTCCATATGTGCCATGCTACCAGGGAAGGGGCCAAGAGCCAAATTCCACTCCAGTAGCCATTTTTGTGCACCGTTGGCTAGCTATTTAAAAATTCGCAGAGGATGCGGGGTCTGGGGCTAAAGAGCCTTAAGCTTTGTTGTAGCCAGTCCCAACAAAAGGCGGCCACAGGACAGGTGAGCAGTAGATGATCCATATTTTCTTCTGCCTGCTTGGAAAGGATGCACCTTGTGGGCCCAGGGATTCCAAGGTGTTTGAGTCTCTCTGTAGCGAGACAGCGTTTGTGGATTGCTGTCCATAAAAAGGCCCCGACCTTGGGAAGGATTTCCCTTTTCCAACAAAGGCGTGCCATCCAGGCCTTGTCTCCACTTTGATGTGACTGTAGTAGATAATCGAGTTTTGCCGAATATTCCCCTGATGACGCACCACTCCAGATTATGTTGTCTTCTCTCTCAAAAAGTCTTATCGGGCGGCAGTATATCTCCTCACGCACGTGTTCTGCCAAGTCATGCGGGAGGGGAAGGCCCGATAGGTCCACCCATCGATGGCTCTCGGCTAGAGCACAAGGATCTTTCCTTGTATATTCTGCCAACTTTGACCCATAAGCCCTGTGCAATGTGTCGATGTATTGTTCTAGGTCAAAGAGCTCGACCAGGCTCTTATGTCCATTCCAAGAGTCCAACTAGAATTGTGCTTTCCTTCTGTTACCAATTCTCCATGAAAGGTGATTAACGATGAGGGGTCGGCAGTTCGTCATATAATGCCATAGCTCCGAACCGCCCACCGGGTTTGCAACAGTCAAGATTCTTGCTGGGTCGAGGCAGTCCAAGTATTTGTTCTGCAATATTTGACACCAGGTTTTGTGTGGGCTTCTGTGCATTCTCCATATTAGTTTTTCTCCTAGCGCCAAATTTTTCCATCGAATCTTACGCATACCAACGCCTCCGTCCACTTTGGACTTGCATACAGATTCCCACCCAATTAACGGGATTTTCTTGTCCGGCTTGGAACCTTCCCACGATTTTTTTTTTTGGATCCCTTCAAGTACCGACTCCATCCTCTTTGGGACTTCCCAGCAAGACATCGCGTATATGGGAATAGCTGATAGCACTGTTTTTGCCATTGTGATCCTCCCTGCCAGAGAGAGCCAGTTGTTCTTCTAGGCCATTGCCTTATTCCTGCTTCTTTCCACAATTTCTTGCCAGTGTTTTGTTTTGCCCTTGCCTTCAAAAATTTGAATTCCTAGGAACTTAGATGGCAAAGTTCCCTTTTGAATGCTGAGTGTCACTCTTATTGCATCTTGGAGATGAGGCCTCATGTTGAAGAAGAATATAAATGATTTCTCTTTATTCATTTTCTGGCCAGATTGTTGTTCATACTTCATTAGAAGAGAGTTTATGCTCTTTGCTTCCTCTATACTTGCAGCCCCAAAAAGAGTTGTATCATCTGCAAACTGCGTGTGAGTGATTGGTTTTGTGTTCAGAGCCACCGTAATCCCAAGCCATGCATTGCGTTGTTTTTTCTCTTTTATTGCGGTACTGAGGGACTCGGCCATGATCACAAAGAGAAACGGGGAGATCGGGTCTCCTTGCCTTAAACCGTTCGTGGCTTGGAAAAAACCATGCAGCACTCCATTGATAGTTACCGAGTAATAGACTGAGGTGATGCATTGGGCTATCAGGGCGCACCATTGATTGCAAAAGCTGAGCCTGCGCATTACGTTCATGAGGTATGGCCAACAGACTTTGTCGTAGGCCTTGCACACATCCAATTTTATGATGAATCCTGCCTGCTTGCTAGTTTTCAATGTGTGGATCACTTCCGATATGACCAGGATACTGTCGATGATTTCCCTGCCCGAAACGAACCCGGTCTGTTCAACCGAGATGATTTTATCTAGTAGTGGTTTCAGTTGATTGGCCAGCACTTTTGAAATGACTTTGTATAGGGTGTTGCAAAGCGATATGGGTCTATAGTCACCGAAGGAGGCACAGTCCGTTTTCTTTGGGATGAGAGCAATCACGATGTTATTCAGGTCCCTGACAAAGCGGTCGGTTCTCCGAAACTCTTCTACTAGATCGTAGACCTCGTCACCAATGAAACTCCAGCAGTTTTGGAAGAATCTGGCAGGAAAACCATCAGGGCCCGGTGATTTGTCTAGGTGCAACTAAAAAAGTGTCGTGTGTACTTCTTCTTTAGAAATCGGTGCGCACAACCACTTGTTGTCTTCTTCCGATATTCTGGGTCGAATGAGGTCCAGGAGGTCCATGTTTCCTGCCTGAGTCGAATGGTTACCAAAAAGGCCGGCATAGAAATCACTTGCCGCTTTGCCAACCTTCACCCCGCCACTAACCAGGTGTCCGCTTTGGTTCTGAATGCTTTCAATTTTGTTAGCTGCCCTTTTGGCCAAGACCGAGGAGTGGAAGAATTTGGAATTTGAGTCGCCTTCCTGCAACCATACCTCCCGCGACTTATCTTTCCAGTAAATCTCTTCCCATTTTAAAGTTTCCACCAATTCTTCCTATAGCTTTTTTTCCATGGCAAAATCCTCATTGAACATACCTTTTTGTATCACTTTTTGATTGAGAGCTTCCAGCTCCACTTCCAACCTTGCTTTTTCCTGGAAGATGTTCTGGAAGTGCACCTTGTTCCACTCTTTTAGTTTTTGTTTTACCACTTTTAGTTTCTTCACTAACCTAAAGCTGATTGAGCCACTGAACCTAACTTCCTTCCACCAAAGTTCCAGTGAATCCAAGAGGGAGAGGTCCCTCCACCACATATTTTGAAATTTAAAGCTTTTTTTTCAGCTTCCGTGCTTCCTGTTATTGTAAGTTCGATCGGGAAGTAATCAAAGGTGGAAACTGGCAATATGTGAGCAGAGGTCCGCCAGCAAGAGTTTTCCCATCTGCTTGGTATTAGGAATTAGTCCAAACGTTCAACTATGGCTGTGAAGTCTTTTCTCCTGTTGGTCCATGTGTATAGGCCATTAATCGTGGGGCAGTCTGTTAGCCCGCAGTCGGCTATGAAGGTCCTGAAATCCAGGGTGGCCTGGGGGACATTCCTGCAACCACCCCTTTTCTCTGACATCTCAAGAATGGCGTTGAAGTCCTTGCTAATAATTAACTCTTCCTTGGGGAGAGGGCTGATGAATTTCAGTATATCTTCCCAAAGAAGAGCCTTGTCAGTAGTCCTAATTGGGCCATACACATTGATTATAGTGAAACTGTAATTGAGGTCAAGGTCATATACCTTTGCCGCTAGCCAATTTGCAGAGGAGGTTAGAATTTCTGCCGAGATCTTAGCAGCTTTCCATAGTAGTCCAATGCCACCTACAGAGCCGATAGAGTTGACCAAGAAACCTTCCCAATAATGGCAATAACAGAGGAATTTTGCTTTTTCACTTCCAGACAGTTTTGTCTCTTGTAGTAAAATGATGCTACTGTTACTTGTTTGTAGTTGACACCTGATTAGGCGTCATTTGTCAGGGGCCTTCAAGCCCCTGACATTCCAGGTGGTGACCTTCATTACTTCCCAAGGGAGGCTTTTCCTCCCTTGGTACTTGTGACCCTTCTTCCTTTGGCACTTAAAAACTTGGTGATGCTGGTAAATTTCTTGGCCGCCGCTTCCTCCTCCCTCAGTTGCTTGGAGGATTTTCTGCCTCTGGTGTTGGTGGATGTGCCAGTTTTTCCCATACCCAAATGGTTTAAAGCAGATTGGGAAATACACCTGTCTTCAATAATATCCAGTTCGTCCTCCAGGTCCGCACTTGAGTTCGAGTCTGTAATTTCATTTGCTCCATTTTCTATTTCAGCGTTTTCCAGTGCTCTCTTTTCCTTCTCTTGATTGGCAGGCTGCAACTCCTTGGTTTGGCCTTCATTCTCCTTTTGTGGGGTTTTGGCAGAGTGGGGGCCCCTCGTCAGTTCGCCACTCTGTGAGTTCTTTCCTTCCTCTTGAATTTGCCTCTCGGGTTGTCGCTCCTGGGATTCCCCCGACTTATGGGGGGGAGTTACCCCCGGGTGTTTGGGCCTCTGATCTTGCAGAAATCTGATCCGTGAGTTCTAGAGCCGCATTCGTTGCAAAAAAAATTTGGCTACTCTATTTCAATCTCCTGCTTCCACCTTTCTCCGTTAACCACCAAAATGATGCTGCCTGGGATGGAATTAACTGCCGCAATCCTAATTCTGGCGTATTTATATAGGTCTCCTTCGAGGATATTCATGTCGATCTCAATTAAAGTGCCCAGTGAGCGGCCAATTTTCTCCAAGCAGTCCCCTGCCCAATACTCAACCGGAAGGTTATAGAGCCTTATCCAAATTGGATTGTCGTAAGGCCTCATCTTGACAGGATCAAAATTGGGGTTCCATGGCTGCATGTATAGGTGGTTACCATCCATTTTCCAAGGATCCCCCTCCGTGACCCTTTGCTTTGAAGTGTCATCTGTGAATACGACCAGAAAAAAGCCTTTTGGCATGAATCTGATCAAGACCTCCGTTTCCCATTGTTCTTTTATCCATTGTTTGACCCTGGCTCGGTCCAGAGAAATTCCTATGAATCAGCATATGAACGCATAGTCCCGAAGAATCTCCACGTCTTCCATGATTTCCTCGGAGACGTCAACCTCTAGGGTTAGATCCTTTGCCTGGTGTTCCCATTTTTTTGCAATTTTCTTTCACTAGACTCCTTTACTTCCTTGCCCCTTTCCACCGTTCCTTTTTTTTTTATTCTCCTGTGGCCAGGATTGTATCAGGGGCTTCGGCGCAAACTCCCTGCCTCCGCGCCACTCTTGTCTTCCACCGGCATGTGCCCTCAACCTAGTAGTGCCCTTGTCCCTTGGCGTTTTAGTGGTGTCATGTCTCTTCCGAGTCACTTTGTTTCCTGGTCCGATCAATTCCTTTTGTTGTGGTAATTCCGGATGGCATTTATCCACCCACTGTCCGTTCACAAAAACCCATTGCAGAATATGGGCGCAGGTTGCCTCCTCCTCGCCAGCTGCGAACGGCTCGTCTCCCCGTTGTGGCGTTACAGGAACCTTTGCTTCGGCCTTCCTGCCTTCAGTTCTTCCTGTTGGGTTTGGCCCTTCCTGCTCCTTCGCTGCTGCGCTTACTTGCGAATTCTTCATTTTTATGAATATATATATTCTTGCTACATATAGATAGATATATAATTATTTCTCAAGTTCTTATTTTTAGTTAACTAGTTATTAATAATTTAGTTTTATAATTTAGTTTTCAACCAATCAAAAATAGTATTTAAATAAAAATAAAATAAAATTCAATTTTGTACAAATTATAAAATTTATTTTTTGTGCATATGATTGGTTAAAAAAGTTATGTTATTAAATCTTTCTAAAATAAATAAATGTTACTTATTTTGACATTTTTTTAAGAATGATTTTTTGATGTAGCTAATTGTTAGTTTTTTATTAAAGAAAATCTTACAAAAATCAATTAACTATTTTATTAATAAGTTTTTTTCATCATGTATATTTTATATTAATTTATATTAATATATATAGCACCTTAAAAAAATTATAACCTATAATATATAGATATATAAGATAACCTAATAGGTCTTTATAATATATAATATATAACTTGTAATATATATATATTTTGTAGGTAAATAAGTTAACCTATATTATGTGGGTAATATATTAATTTATATTAATATATATAGTCTTAAATTTTTTTATAACCTATAATATATAGATATATAAGATAACCTATTAGTCTTTATTATATATATATAGCCTGATATATATATATATATATATATATATATATATATATATATATATATATATATATATATATATATATATATATATATATATATATATATAGTTATATATTATGTGGGTAATATTTTAATTATATATATATAACATAGGTTATTAGTTAGTCATAATTATATCTAGTACAAATAATTCATAAACTAATTTATTCTCTCAATGAATGGGTTCATTATATAAATATTCAAATGTATTCAACTTTAATATTTAAAAAAAAAAAAACACCAAACAATAAACATTTATTCCAATTTATTTTATTTTCAAATATTTAACATCAAACAAGATATTTACATTACATAACCAAAACATATAAAAAAACAACAATATTAATCAAACAAAACACAAAATACAAAAGTCAAAACTAAAATACAACAATTAAAAAAAAATTACATTTAATTTTATTCACATTAATTAAACTTACATTTATTTTTATTCCAACTCTACAAATCTCTCAAAGGCAAGTATTGGCCACTACAACTACGTGGCACTTGTTTTATATTGGAGAGAATATCAACCAACTATTTAGGAAAATTACAATTGTGAATAAATCATGTCTCTATGAAGCCTCATAGTAATACTTTCTAATCATGGAGGAAGTTAGACCATGTGTACCAAATAATTGAATCATTTTGGTGGCCTAAATTTAGAACATTAAGGCCAATTTTTCTATGTATACATAAAAACATACCTCTCTTTCTCCAAAAAATCATTAAAACTAAGATAAAACCTTGCTTATCTGACTCCACTTCAACCATATTAATGTTATAATTCACTATCTATTGTACATCATTATAAAATTCAGTGTGAATAATTAAAAAGTGAATTATGCAACTATATGATCTATTCTAACATTGATCGTAATACAATTACATCAAACATAACACCAATAATCAAATTTGGGTCATTTGATGTAGGTTTGATGTTATTTCTAAGAGAAAGAGTGATTTAATTTATTAAGTTTATAAAAATATAACTTTATAACTATTTATTTTATATTGTAATCTATATTGTATAAGAAAATATGATTTAATATTGTTTATTATTATATTTTATAAACTTATAATAATATACAATATTAAATCATATTGTTATAAACTTAATAAAATTAAATATAATATGGTTTAATATTGTATAGGTTTTAGCGTAATAAATGTATATTTAATTAAAATTACAAATTCAATTTCATAAATTATTAATAATATACAATCATTTATTACATAAGTTTGACTATATAATTATTATGTTGAGAGGCGTTATATAGTGAAAACAACAAAGGAATATTCTCCATAAAGTTTTTGAAGTTGCATTAAAAATGACAGGCAGGTGGAAGTCAAGCGCCAGAAAACACTGTTGTTAGGTTTTTCGTTTTCACGTAACTGTTTTCCCTTGGTTTTGTTCGATTTTTCTTCTAGGACTTTTTGTATTTAAAAATGTTATGATTCACGGAGCAGGGGGCTCAGGTAGATTATTCTCTGGGGGCGAAATTGATAATTTAGGTTAATGTTTGCAGATGGATTTAGCCTTAGGATCTCTCATTGTGATTGGAATCTAGGGGTTTTTCTAGCTTTTGAAGGGGAAATGGGGCAAAATCACAGGGAGGCCAGTGCGTCTGAATTCCATGTTGATGGTAGTCCTATGGATAGAAAAATCATCGAACGCCTCTTAAGAAACTCTTCTTATAAAGGTAATTTTTTCTTTATATTGGAAAATAAAATGTTGTCTGTACCCATTCTAAAATTTGGGCATTGAATTTGATGGGATTATAGAATGCTCTATTTTCTGATGAATTCATTTATTGGTGTTGGCAGTGACGAGTGTTGATTGTGTGAGAAAAGCTCTGGATTTTTTTTGGTTTGGAAGATGACTGCGAAGGCCTCAATGTTGAGGAATGCATGGAATCCAAGATCTTGGGGCAATTCATGGGTTTGTGTCTTGGAATTTCTCTGTTCCATTTAGATTTAACTAAATCCTTTTATGCGTGTCTTGTGATGTAGAAAAAAAAGGTGAATATGATAGTCACCGACTATAGTATGCCAGGGCTCACTGGTTATGACTTGCTTAGGAGAGTCAAAGTATTCGTTAGTAAGCTTTGGTAACAATTAATAAACTTAGCTTTCACCACCAAATCCCATGGAGAGAGTAATGCATGGATAGATCTTTAGTCATTTTTATTTTTGCTAACCTAAAATACATGTGTCATCTCTACTGAGAATATGTTAATAAAAGTTAATATTTAGTTGGATGCCTAGTAGAGAATTTTATAACCTAAAAAGGAAGGCAAAGTGTTTATCGATCGATTAACACTGAAGTTGATGCCTTGAGAAATATTCCTACAAGCATGCAGCATAAGGTATTCATATTTCTTCTATCCCGAAGAAGAAAGAACTCTCTAAATTTTTTGCTCAATCTTGTAATTGAAGACAAAAAAACTTGAATGAAGTTAGATGAATGCCATGGTATCTTCTACCATTTCAAGTGTGCAAGCCAGGAACCTACTATTAGCATTTTTTATATTTATGATATATAGAGTAAGAGTATAGATAGTCCAAAGGCTTGTGCAATGCTACATTGATACAATGGTGTAATTGTGACCCATATTCAAAACCTCGCAAGAAATCTCCACATGCCAATAAATCAACCTATAACTTTGAGAACGTCTCGTGGAACATATCAAAGATTGTGGTGAATGAAAGTG
Source organism: Sequoia sempervirens (assembly GCA_007258455.2). Classification (NCBI taxonomy): domain Eukaryota; kingdom Viridiplantae; phylum Streptophyta; class Pinopsida; order Cupressales; family Cupressaceae; genus Sequoia; species Sequoia sempervirens. The sequence continues at coordinate 37,088 of VDFB02068640.1, forward strand.
TGTAACCAGGTTCAAGCCCACAACCTTGACTCCACCAAAATCAAGCAATAAGACAACCCACAATCTTGGTGCTGAACCTTGTATAATTAAAAAATAAATACAGGTACACAAAATTATATACATAAAAAAATAGAACAAAGTGTTTCATGAGTGGTTGATGACACCAATCCATATCCATATAGTGAAACAATCTGATCAGGAAGAGGAGAGAACAGACAAGGAAAAGAGTGGTGCATTGGTTGCCCTAAATGTCTTGCCTTACTATAGCATATAGCCTAAGAATTTGACCAACAGGAGAGAACTTAAATGATAATGATGATGATGATGGTATTTCATCTATTGCTTCTTCAACAGGAAATCATTATCAAGTTGCTATGCTCGCCCCACAAGATTCCCCTACCTTTGGCGTTCTGTTGTAAGATTGTTGTAGTCCTTGAAGCCACATGTTCTATAAATTTCCCCCATGGTTATCCAAAAATGATTGCCCTCAAAGCATCAGCCGGTATTACTTCCAATACCTCTTCTACAGGTAATTATTGTCAAGTTGCAGTGCCCCTCCAACAAGACTTCCCTGCCTTTTGTCTACATTACTAAGACTACTTAAGTAACTGAAGGCCCTGGTCCTGCGAATTGCCCTTGTGATCCATAAATGGTCAAACCCGTTGAACCATTAGTTGGTATTTTTTCCACTGCCTCTTCTGCAGTGAAAAGCTACAATGGTTGCCCCACAAAATTCTCCTACCTTTACCCTTCATTTTTGAGCACTCCTTAGGTGCCTCTGAAGATTGCATTAGCTCATTATGTAGTTCATTAATACATTGAAGAAGCTCATTCATGTACTCAACAACATCTCCCAAAATTGATGCCCTATCCATTTGTTTAAAAAAATGAAAAGCCCAAATTTATGGTTATTGTTGGCTCACAGTAAGGAGTTGTATTTACTATGTAGTAAACTTTTCAAACTTATACACATATATGATGTTTAGAAAATTGAAAATGGTAGACAGGTTGTTTAGTCACCTATTGGACATTTGTTTAAAGTAACTTCCCCAAACACTCTCTAGATGATCAAAGCCAACACCATATGGGGATATTTACTCAAGCCATTTGTTTTGATCCTTGAAACCTCAAACTTAGAATAATACTACATAGAAACCAGTCTGTGCTTTTGTATTATGAATATACAATAACATTCATCTAAAAGACAATCCTCCATTAACTGATTTCTTAGGAGGACCACTCTTAGGTTTTCTGAGTCATTATAGGAGACACAAAGAATATCTATTTTTGGAAATTAAAATACTCTACATTTTATTATTTGTACAAACAAGTACTCTATTTGAATCATGGCCAAGCCACCACAGACCTACAACATTGTCTATAACAAAATACCATCTACTACAATGCAATGCACAACTCCCAACCAAAAAACATTGAAGTTACCCTAATTAATTAGACAAAGGATTTCACCATATCAGCACAGTCTAAAAAGACAAGAAATATTTGAAAAGTTTGTTTATGTTGTTGATGAGCTCATTCAAGATAAAGTCATAGTAACTGATCCAAATGCATCAAATTTATCATCTGGAATCTCATCTATTTTTACTTATTGAAAAGTACAAGACTTCTCTTGAACAACAAAATCTATTCCAGAGATGTCTGGCAGAGTTGGTCCCACAATTTGATAGTGATTTGAGGGATATAATGAAAATGTTGTTGGATGTTGCAATGAAAGAAGCTTTCAATTGCAAGGAGATGGAACTAGCTCGGCTATAGGAGAAAATCAATGAAATTGAGTCAACAAAATCTCAACACGAAGAAGAGATAAAAACTTAGAAAGAGTTACTCTATAAAAAAAGAGAGGATCTTAAGTCAGTGAGCTTGGATAGGAATAAGCGACTATTGGATCTTGAGCAGATAGAGCAAAAATTATCATCTGTGAGAGAGAAGCTTAGCATGGATGTATCTAAAGGTAAAGGCTTGGTTCAACAACGTGATGCACTTAAACAATATTTGGTTGGGAAGTCAAATGAACTGGAAAGGTGTTGGCAAGAATTGCAGTTTAAAAATGTTGCATTGCAGGAGATTGAGACAAAGTCATATGGAGAGGCTGGTGAATGTCTTGAGGCATTAGAATCAGAATTAACATATATCTAAAATTCAACTACATCCAAAGTGGCGAAGTTCTTTCCAATATTCATGTGTATTTTAAAATTATAAAAAGATGGAAATTGTGTTCACATGATCAATATTCTTGTAATTAACATGGAATATAGATAATTTTCATTTAGTCATTCTTACTTTCATTCTCTATATCATATTCATTCCATTGAGTTTATAGTCACCTCTTAAATTGATTTACCTTGAAATGAAATATTGATTTACTTTGTTAATGATTTTTTTAAATTTGTTTGCATTTATTTTATAATTAGAAAATTTAATATTTTAAAAATATATATAAAACAATTTTATGAGTAAAATATTAGTTCAAAGTATTTTATTCCAAAAAATAATTCAATCTGATGTAAGAGTTTATAATTTATTAATGAACATCATTTATTTATTTTTATTACCTTCCATATCATAGTTATAAAATTTAAAAAGTTCAAAAATAAAAATAAAACATTTATGACTAAAATATTAGTTCAAGTATTTTATTATGATTTTTTTTAATATATAATTCAATTTGATTTGAGAATTTATAATTTATTGTGTGATCATTTTTAATAGTTATAATTTTTTTTTTTGGGTCGGTATAATATTAAGATATTATTATTATTAATAACAAAAAATTACATCGACTGTAACAGGATACCCCTGTATGAGAAGAACCAACTACTCAAGCCTTTCTACCAGCGAGCACAACCCAGGTGAAACAAAAAACCACCAAACCCAGATTACAACCGTAGAAAAAACACAACAAAGAGGCATTTCATGAGAAACCACCTACTTTGCTGGTACCATTAGCAACAGTTAAAGGCGCTCATAACTCTGTCATGCAGAAACCAACAGACCCACACCAGAGCCTTTCCAAACCAAAACTGCTCTTGCAAAACTCCATCGCTACCAACAGACGACACCCCGAAATCAATGAAAAACCAGAGTTTAAAAGCAAAGCATCCCTCCGGAGTTTTCCAACGAAAGCAAAAAACCATACCAAAAAAGCTCCTCCAACAATTAACCTCTGACATCACTCAGAAAGGGAGATCTATCTAGCGTTCCTTCCGCTTTTGTCACGACCCCTGCCTCTAAAGCGTCTTCGCCTTGATGGTCTGCTCGACTGGCTACCATTCCCTCGTCTCTCTTCTTCAGCTTGTTGATGTAGAACAAACTTTAAGTGCTCCCACGCCGTGAAGATTGATATCTTGTAATCCTCCCTATCCACACGCCTCTGCCATCTCACAAACGGTAGCAACCCCTCCTCTGTCACTTCATCCATATCCTCTATCCCTTCAGAAACATCATAGCCTTGCCCTGGGACTGCCCATTCCACCAAAGAATCCAGTTTCCCCAACAATTCCTCCTTAAAAAGAGACCTCATTACCCATTTAATTATCTCAACCTCTTCATTCAACTCCATTCCCCATGCGAACAGCATCGAGGCAATGTCGGTATTTAGATGACCACGACGAGTTGCTTCCATGAAGTGCGGCCCCAGAGTTTCCAAAACCGCTTCAATTACCTCCTCCTGTGGGTTTTTTAGCAAATACCACAGCCTAAATTTCGAAACAGGACCAAAAAAACCCTGTTGTTGCAATTTTGTTTTGAAGCCATACATAGCTTCCATTTTCACAACTTCACACCACGCTTCCACACACAATCCACACCAAATAAAAACCAGACTGATACCGAAAGGAAAGCCAAACAAAGCCTTTATGTAACAGACGAGACCTTTGATTCAGAAAACACCACAAACATATTTAAAAGTCCTTCCCCTGTCACTAATTACAACTTGCAACATCACACACCAAAGCGCGTACCAGTATAACATTAACTTCCTGTCTTTTCCATAGTAGATGACCTCAGGTAGAGCTTCCAAACGCCGGTGCTGAGCCATTATCGATGCAAAACCAAATGCACACACCTCACCACAATAAAAATGCACTGCAAATGTTAAATACCTTTGTACCTTCATGACAACTCATCATTATGCGAAGTACATGATACAACCAACGCCCCAACACAAAGGATGTCAACTTGCCACGGCAGAAACCGAAGCACCAGAGCAATCAATAGGGAAAAGGAAAGCAAAATAAAAATAAATTACTCCACGTGGTGGAAGTCCTCCAACCTTAACTCACCTATTTCTGCAAAAGAAATTGCCCACTTGGACAAAGAGTCAGCTTCACAATTACCCGAACGCCGAATGTGACTGACTTCAAAATGATCAAAGGAATTTAAAGCATTTAGTATGGCGCTAACATTTACTTGTAAATGCCAAGCCAGAGCTCCCCCATTTACAATTTCCTGAATAATAACCTGTGAATCACCTTCCAAATGTAAGTTTTTAACTCCCAAAAAAAGAGCTAATTCTACAGCCAAGAGGGCTGCCTTTGCCTCCGCCAAATTATTAGAGCCATCTTCCAACTTTTGAGCCCCAAAGGCTATTAAATTTCCTTGACTATCTCAGATGATAGCTCCTGCACCAGATGGACCAGGGTTGCCTTTTGCAGCTCCATCAAAATTTGCCTTAAACCAGCCTTCCTTCGGTTTTTCCCAAACAACCCTTTCCTATAGATTCTGTGAGGTAACTTGTTCCACTCTCGTATTCCCAAAATGGATCTTGAGACCAGGCCACATTCTTTGAATTCTGCTATCTTCTCCTGTAAAGGAAAGCTTTCGATGATGGGAACGAGATACTGCAGCATTTACCACTTCAGTAATAGCTAGATCAATTCTATTTTTGATTCTTGGGACAAAATCCTTCTTATCCTCAAAAATTCTTCTATTCCGTTCTTTCCAAAGTTCCCAGATCACTAAAGATGGACTTACAACCCAAACACTTGAGAAGAAAGAAGCACCCTTGATCAGAGGCCACCCTTCAAAAACACCTTTTAATGAATTTTGCCAAGGGCCTTGCCACCCAAGTTTTAAACGAAGATCATCCCAGCACAAGGCATCTACTTTGCATTGTAGGAGTAGGTGGTCAATTGATTCCTCAGCTTCATCACAGAGGACACACTTCGTTGGCCCTGCAAAACCCAAACACTTTCTTCTTTCCCCAGAAAGAATTCGACCCTTCACTGCCAACCAAGCAAAGGTACCAGCTTTGGGTAAACATTCCTTGCTCCAGCATAAATTTTTTGCCCAAAAGACTTCCTCCACACCAGAGTCCAAGAGCTGGTAACCTACTTTTACCGAGTAGTTCCGTTTAGAGAACCACACCAAACCACAATAGTTATAAATTTTATTAGAGATTAGTAGATGAACATTTATAATATTAAAAGATAATTCTTAATAAAAGAAAAAAAAAAAATTTATAAAAGAAAAATAAAATAAATATACAATTTTTTTTTTTATAATTTCACTTTTAACTTTAAATGTATGTTCACTCACTAAGTTGTATTTTTTTTACAATCACACTTTATGTTTGTTTATAACATATAAAGATGCATTAAAAATATATTAGAAATATTCTTCTTTATATTATATCATTCATAACATTAAATTAACATATAGAATAATTGCACAATACCACTTAACCAATCAAGAAAAATTTAAGCAACTTATTTTTTTAATAATTTAATAAAATAGAATTGAAATTTAAGTATAAATGGTATAGAGTTTAGATTTGTTATATCTCTCATATATCAACATAGGTAAATTTGAAAATATTTTAAATTATATAATTTCAAAACAAAATAAATGAATTTGTAGAAGATTATTTTTATTAAAGTGATAGAATCTAACCCCAATACTAACACTAATTATAAATCTAACCATAACCCCAACCCTAAAACTAACATTAATTAGCTTCAAACCTAACTCTAATTTTATATCCAACCCTAAACATAATTATGATTCTAAAATTAACATTAATAAAACTCTAATTGAACCATAACCCTAACCCTATTACTAACCCTTGCATCAATTGAACCATAACACTAACCCTAAGCTTTATTATAGAACCTTAATCTTTACCCCACCCCAACCCTAATCCTAATTCAACCCTATACCTAATTTTAATTAAAATCTAACCCTAATTCAACCTTTTAAACTAACAAATAGACATTGCAAACAAATTTACTTTTTATATTATAACATTCATAACTTAAACCTTTTATACACAATGTCAAGTTAATTATAAGAACACATAAAATTATTTATAAGCAACTTAAATTTTTTAACAATTTAATAAGAGTTTAATTAGGGTTAGGGTTAAATTATGGTTTGGGTTGGAATTAGGGTTCAATTAAGATAAGGAGTATTATTTGTTTAGTGTTGGGGTTCAATTATAGTTATCTAGGGTTATGATACAATTAGGATTAGGTTTCAATTAAGGTTATGAATTAATTAGGATTAGGGTTCAATTAGCATTTAATTAGGGTTAGGGTTCAATTACAACTACAATTACGATTAGCGTTTAATTAGTGTTGAGTTATGATTAGAATAAGAGTTCAATTGATATAAAAATAGGTGCCTTGAGAAGGATATCTCTCGGTGTACTTTACATATATTTGTAAAATATAGGTATGCTAGTTTAACTAATATTTCAATTTTAGTAATTACAATTTTTTTTATTTAAATATTTATTATTATTATTTTTTACTTATTTTTAATTATTATTTTCATTAATATTTAAAGTTTGATATATTTGAACTTTGCATTTAGTTTATTCTATTTTAAATTTGAAATTTATTTTAACTATTTATTTCTTTGTATAAAATTATAAATATTATATCATGACATAGTATGGATTTATAAATATTTAAAGATTTATGATATTGGATTAATTTATGGTATATAGAAAATAGAATTTAATTTAAAATATAAAATTAATTGTAGCATATGTAAATAATTGTGAAATATATAATAATTTTTTAATATAAAATATAATATTAAATATGAACATATTGGTAAAAGTATAAATTATAAAATAAATATTAACAAAATTATATTTTTATAAAATTAATAAATTAAATAAATTTTTAGATTCTTAATCTAATAAATATAGATTCAATTTAAATTATAAAAAAAATCTAAAATAAATAATTCATATTTTTTATGAATTATTTTTTCTAATAAAAATTATATACTAATATTTTTATATAAATTATAAATTAATGGAGAAAAAATAATTTATAAAAAATATAAATTGTACATTCATTAACTATAATTCTTTTTAAAAGTTTAATGCAATCTTCATAGAGAAAAATAATAAAACTCAACTTCACATGGAAGTTTATACTATGGTTACTAAAAATACCATGTATTTCATCACTATAATCGTAACTTAATAATGGAGCCGAAAAAATTGCCCTTATCGGTCCAAACTTTGTAGCCAATTATATTTCATAAAATTCATTTATGAAATATGTTTTGTTATATATTTTGCATGTTACTTTAACAATACATAAATATTTGTTAAATTAAAAAAAATGAACTCTCATTTGTCAAAAATAGAATTATTAATAACGAGTTAAGAACCAGGTGGTGCCTATAGTTCCCTTGGCAGGAACTAATAAGAGATGCATTGCTTCAAGTCAAGTTCTCTTGGCGGTGTGTTGATTTTGATTAGTTTTAAGGTTTAATTAGCAAAAGCAAAATTTAGATGATTATTGTTTTGTTATAGCTAGATAGAGTTGTTGATGATTGTACCTAAAAATTGATAAGCATTTAGTATTATTTATTTTAATCAAAAACTCATTTGTCTACATGAAAAAATCTCCAAGCATTATTTGTGATAAATAATTTGAAATGAAGAATAGCAAAGTTACCTAGTATTTATAATTTCAAGTACAACAAGTATGGAGACAAATCTAATATTTTCTATGAGTTGAATAATGAGCAAGGGATCAAGACTTAGGATTAATAGTTGCATAGATGGAAAATTATAGATGGGCAATAACCAAATGCAAAAGTTGCCAAGAATAAAATATGGTCTTTTGTAAGTTATCTTCTACTTGATGCAAAAAATAGTACGAATTGAGTGATACAAGAATCACAAGTAGTATAGCATGATTGTGATTACAACCAATAAATAAAAAAGCTCAAGCTTATAGACTAGTCACTCCCAAATTTGAACACAATCATGTTACATTGGTGGTTGTCGTTGCACCAAAAGATCAACCTGTTAATGCTTGATACAACCACTAGATTTATACAAGATCCACAAGAAGCTGTAAGCCATGTCACGAACCCAAGAGTATGTAATGTCCCCTTCTCACTCCTAAGCAATATTGAGACTCAATTAGCCTATATCAGAGTTCTCGTAGGCTAGTTGATGTGGTTAGGGGAGTCATTGCTCAGCATTGATGTTCATCTTGGGGTTTTTTGGAGGGGTTTCTATTTATAGCAATGGTTGGTTTCAATGTGGTCATCTTCAGTTGGTCACAGTTTCCTCAATGGTCTTCAGTTTCACTCAATTATGAGCTTTTGGCATCCACTTACTATTTATAGCAATGCTATTTTTAGTAAGTCACCATTGGGGAGGTTGGTTCCAGGCTTGGTCTTTGGCAACAACATTTTAATCCAATTTCAGTTGGAGAGCCTAAGGTTGTAGTTTAATATTTATTTTATTTGACCACTTTGGCATTTTAATAAAGTTGAAATATAAAGTTAAATTATAACTTATATTGAGGGCTAAAGTGGTCATCAGAAGGACCAAGGGCACATAGTTGAATGACTTTAAGTTGTTTTAAAGTCAATTGAAAAATATATTTCCTCCTTGAGCTTGGATGCCTATGTAAAGGAGAGTAATATTTTTAAATGAATTCCAAAAGTGGGAAGCCAAGAAGGGGGGATGAAGCATTTTTCTTAAAAAGGTTCAAAAATTTAAAAGAAGAGAAGGGTGCCCATTTCATAAAGTGAAATTGAGAAACTTTTGAAGTCCATTTTTTGCCCTAATCTCATAAAATGAAGTTTGGCTCTCATTTCTCATTATCCAGACTTTGACAACTTACTGATATCCTGCTGGAATTTCTCTAGTTGCTTGGGCTGCATTGTGAGGATGAAAACCCTCCATTGTTGGGCTGATTTTGGTGGCAAAATATCCACCCTATTCAGATATTGGTGCCAGTTCACAGTTTATTTCAATAGGAGCTTCAGAGGATTAATCTATAGAGAAGAAAACACGAAGATATTTTAGTATTTTTAGGAGTTTTTTCGTGTGCTTTGGTTTGGCTTTAGTTTTGGTGTGATTTGCAAAAGTTTTAGAGTGATATTTTGGATTTTTGGGTGTTTACAGTCATGGATTTGAACCTGGTTTTTCATTCACAGCTTTCATTCACTTGAAGATTTCATTTTGGGTAATGTTGCATATTATAGCTCTCCTCGAGGCACTTCTACACATTTTTTGGTGAAGTGTGTGATTGTCTAGGTCAAGTTGACCTATCTAGGAGGGTCGCCCCTTGCTTCATTGAATCTTTAGTTTCAACCTGCATAAAGGGAGTTTGGGTTGGAGGCTTGGTGTTGGGAAAAAGGGTGCTTGGGCATTGGAAAGTAGTGTGCTTTGGAGTGCAAAGATTGTGTTGGGTTTGGTGCTCATTTAGGAGTCCTTTGTTGCTACAAAATGTTTACCAGGTCTGAAATTGAATATTGTATTTTCTTGATTAAAAATAGAAAAAGAAAACTATGTTGTTTCTTGTCATTTCATTAAAAAAAAATCAATTTACTTGCATTTTTGTCTCTTACAGTTTGTTTCATTGAATGCATTTCATCACAATTCAAAAACAAACAAACAATTTCAAACAAGTAAACAACAATAGGGGAAATTTCAAAAAAAAAATAGGGGTGTACATTCCAGTGGTATCAGAGCCAAACCTTCCCTACCATCCTACATAGACACTAAAATTAGTATTGGAAATCTATGAGCACAAGAGAACAAAGGTACACTCAAAGAGAAATTAGAAAAAAGTATTTGGTAGCTCCCACCCATTTTAGAAGGTCAAACAATGTTAGGTGTATTAAGAGCTCATTGGGAGTCTTCTCAGGGAACATGAATGCAGGGAGATAATGAGAGAAAATTTGGTGGTAATGAGAGAACAAGTGGTGGTGAGGAGAGATCTTTTATTAATAGGGATGATAGAGGGAAAGAGAGAGCAAGAACACCGAGTCCTGGAAGAAGGTTTGAGAGGAAGTTAGATGCAATGTTGGATATGGTATCTCTTATGTTGGGAAGAATGGGACAAAACAAAGTAGTGCAAAACAATTCTCAGAACAATACAAAGCATACAGGAGAGCATAGTGCTTCAAATCAACATAATGGTAATATGGACCAGTGCATTACAAATAACACATATATCTCTTCTAGTCCATTTAAGCCCACTTTCTTAACTCTAGAGATTCCTCAACCTAATCCAAAAGACTCTATGTCTTTTGTGGACAGTTTAAGACATAATCATGCTGAGTATAATTCCCTCTCTGATGAGATCAAGCAAGACATGTCTTACAATGAATTTTTAGAGCAAAAAAGGAAGAGTAAGGGCCATGGTAGACATTATGATCAGAGGGTATCAATAGTGCAGAGGGACCTATAGCATGCCATCAGTAAATTTACGCTACCACATTTTGATGGGAGTGACAGTTGTAAAGCTCGGGCTTGGATATAGAAGCTATATTTAGCCCTTAGACCTATGGCAGAGGAATATGCAATTAAGTTTCCATGTTACACTTGGATGGGATAGCACATGAGTGGTGGTACCATGGCCTGGTTAGCTTGGGTCATCGGTCTATCACTACATATGATGAGTTTACCACTAGACTCGTAGAAAGATTTGATAAAAAAGGATCCAGAGATATATTTCAGGGAGCTGGCCTAGCTTAGACAATATGGTATAGTTGATGCATACATAGCTGAATTTTAGAGGTTATCGGTGATGGTTACAGGTATCACAGAGAGATTGATGGTGGTTTTGTTTAGTGAGGGTCTTATGGAACCACTCAAGGGATGGATTAAGGCTTTTGACCCACCCACTTTACAGGAAGCTATGAAGAAAGCAAGAAATATGGAGTGGGTTACCCCTAAAGTGAAAATTTAGTCCAAACCTTCATTTCACAAAAAAGATAAAGACAAAAGGCCTCACTTTAAGGACTCTACACAACAAAAAAATCCAGTCACAAGGTTAGATGTAGAGACGCTTAATGAACTCAGTAAGAAGGTTTTATGCTTCAGGTGTAGAGAAAAGTGGTCCTAGGATCATGTTTTCCCAAAAGGGGCCAAAATTCATCAAATTGAATACTATTCAGCTGAGGAAAGTAATTCTGATTTTTCATACCAACAATCTGATTTTGATGATAAGGAGAATGAAGAGCCACCCCAAGAGAGTGAAAAAGAGGAATCAAAGGAATGCAAACTAGCCCAACTATATAGCTTTTAGAAAAATGAATCCTTGTGCATTAAAGGAGTTATTAAGGGGCAGTGGATGATAGCTCTTATTGATTCGAATGCCACACATAATTTCATTGACGAGGGACTTGTTGCATGTAGGGGATTACAGACACAAGAGGTTGAAGGATTTAGAGTGATGGTTGTGGATGGTTTCACCATTACTTGCACTCATGTGATTCCACAACTTAGCATTCAGTTGGGTAACCATGAGTTCACAGATGATTTCTATGTGGTTGGTATTGGGGATACAAATGTGGTAATGGGAATTTAGTGGTTGCGGTCATTAGGTGAGATCACTCTTAATTTTCAGACCTTAGAGTTGAAGTTTAAATCTTATGGAAAGAATGTGGTGTTGAGAGGGATCTCTAATGGAGGGCCTCGAGTTGTTTCTTGTAAGAGCATGGAAAGGATTTTTAGACATAATCATGTGGAGTGGGTAGCTGAATGTATAATTATGCCTACAGTTACAAAGGAGCAAAAATGTACTTATCCACTAGACATACAGGCTTTTCTTACTAAGCGAAGCAAAGTATTTGGTAGCATACCACCAAGGAGGTCAACTGATAGGGGAATAGAGCACATCATTGAGTTAGAGGAGGGCACCAAAGTGGTAATAACTACATCATACAGGCATTAAAAAAGGCATAAAGATGAAATAGAAAAGGCAATCAAGGAGATTTTGGATATGGGGCATATTAGAATGAGAAAAAGTCCATTTGCTTCTTTGGTGGTGTTAGTGAAGAAGGATGGGACTATTTTCATGTGCATAGATTACAGGGCACTCAACAAGAAGACAATAAAAAACAAATACCCCATCCCACAGATAGATGAGCTCATTGATGAGCTACATGGAGGAGTTTACTTTTCTAAGATAGATTTGAGATTCAAATATCATCAAATCAGAGTTAGAGAGGACATTGAGAAAATAGCCTTTAGGTGTCATTATGGCTATTTTGAGTTCCTTGTTATGCCCTTTGGGTTGACTAATGCTCTTGCTACATTCCAGTCTTGTATGAACATGGTCTTCAAACAACAGTTGCATAGGTTTGTTCTAATTTTCTTTGATGATATCCTCATTTATAGCAGGACATGGGAGAACCACTTGAGGCATTTAGATGAGGTGTTAGGCATTTTGGAGAGTGATTCATTGTTTTCCAAGGAGTCCAAGTGTGAATTTGGCATGATTAAGTTGTATCTTGGACACATCATTAACTCAAATAAGGTTCACATTGATCCTGAAAAGATCAAGGCTATTCTTGATTGGACTCCACCTACAAACCTCACACAGTTGAAGGGATTTTTTGGGCTATGTGGCTTCTCTGGGAGGTTTGTTAATGGATTCTCACACAAATTTAACCAAAAAGGGGGCATTTGTATGGTCAGAATCAGTGCAACAATCATTTAAAAAATTCAAATAGTTGATGAGCACATGTCCAATCTTGGCCATTTTTTATTTCTCCAAGTCTTTTGTGCTTGAGTGTGATGCCTTGAGTGAAGCCATAGGTGCAGTTCTCATGCAAAACAAACATCCTATAGCTTTCGAGAGCAACAAGTTGAGAGGTGGTGAGAAAGCTTACTCCATTTATGATAAGGAAATGTTGGAAATTATGCATGCTTTTGCCAAGTTCATACAATCCCTTGTAGGGGGAAGATTTTTAGTAAAGACAAATCATAATAGCCTTAAGTATTTCCTAAATCAGAAGGATCTCAATGAAAGACAACATAAATGGGTAAGCAAACTTTAGGGGTATGACTTTTACATTGAATATGTGAAAGGGAAAAGGAATGTAGTGGCTGATGCTCTATCCAGGAGACCACATTTCAGTGTTATTTTAGTCAAAGCAGCAAATTGGAAGGAGAAGATTAAAGTTGATTATGCTAAGAATGCATTGGCGAACAACATTTTGGATGGGACTTTACAAGATGACAAATACCAGGTGAAGGATGGACTAATATACTACAAGGATAGAGTATGGTTGGCTCCTAATTCTTGGGTGAAAGAGTGTGTTTTTAAGGCTTTCCATGATACTCCTATGTTTGGTCATCCGAGTTATTATAAGACTTATAGGAAGATCCGTGAGATATTCTCATGGAAGGGAATGGAGGATGACATTTGACAATATGTATGTGAGTGCCTAGTATGCCAACAAAACAAAAATGAGCATACCTATCCTGTTGGTTATTTGCGGCCCCTTCCCATTCCCACTCAGAAATGGGAAAGCACATCAATAGACTTCATCATAGGGCTCCCGAAGGTGCAAGGAAAGACAATATATATGTGGTGGTTGACAGATTGACAAAATTTGCTCACTTTTTTGCTATATCAACAGGATTTTCAGCAATACAGGTGGCTGATTTGTTTTTCAGAGAGGTATTCAAGCTTCACGGGACACCCAGGACCATTGGTAGTGATAGAGATAGCAAGTTTATGAGCTTATTTTGGTAGGAGTTATTCAAATTATGTGGTACGAAGCTGACCCCTAGCACTAGTTACCACCCTCAGACTGATGGGAAAACTAAGGTGGTGAACAAATGGGAGGAAGGGTACCTACACAATTATGTTTTAGGGCAATAAAAGGTGTGGGTTAAGTGGTTGCATCTAGGAGAGTACTGCTACAATTCTGCCTTTCACATGTCCTTTCGGATGTCTCCATTCATGGCATTGTATGGGTATGAAGCTCCTAGCTTCATGGATTTACTTTTTGGAGATTGCAAGGTGTGTAAAGCTAGAGATCTTCTTTAGGAGAGTCAGGACATAATGAGGTCTCTAAGAGAGAATATACAACATGCTCAAAATCAACAAAAGTTATATGCTAATCAACATTGTGTTGAGTGAGTTTTCAAGGTTGGGGACATGGTTTATTTGTGGTTGCAAACCTATAGATAGTCCACTCTAGAGAAGAGAGGGTTAGAAAAGTTGAAGCCACAATTTTATGTCCTTTCAGGTTATCAGGAGAGTTGGAGAGGTAGCATATGAGTTGGAGCTACCTAAGGACAACAAGGTGCATAATGTGTTTCATGTCTCCCATCTCAAGAAAGCACTTGGTCAGAATATGGTGCCTTCTATAGAGTTTCCTCCTTTGGATGAGGAAGGAAAATTGATATTGATTCCTAAGTGTATCTTGGAGGTGTGTGAGCATACACTGTGTAGGAGGATCATCAAAGAGTATTTGGTTAAATGGAAAAAAATTCCAGTTGAGGATGTGACTTGGGAGAGTGAGCAGATATTGTAGCATCCAAAGCTACGATTGCTTGAGGACAAGAAATCTTGGGAAGGGCGGGATGTAATGTCCCCTTCTCTCTCCTAAGCAGTATTGAGACTCAATTAGCCTATTATAGAGTTCTCGTAGGCTAGTTGATATGGTTAGGGGACTCATTGGCCATCATTGATGTTCAATTTGGGGTTTTCTGGAGGTGTTTCTATTTATAGCAGTGGTCGATTTCAGTGTGGTCATCTTCAATTGGTCATAGTTTCCTCGGTGGTCTTCAATTTTGCTCAATTATGAGCTTTTGGCATCCACTTACTATTTAAAGCAGTGTTATTTTTAGTAAGTCACCATTGGGGAAGTTGGTTCCAGGCTTGGTCTTTGGCAACAACATTTTAATCCAATTTCAGTTGGAGAGCCTAAGGTTGTAGTTTAATATTTATTTTATTTGACCACTTTGGCATTTTAATAAAGTTGAAATATAAAGTTAAATTATAACTTATATCAAGGGGTAAAGTGGTCATTATAAGGACCAAGGGCACCTAGTTGAATGACTTATAGTTGTTTTAAAGTCAATTAAAAAATATATTTCCTCCTTGAGCTTGGACGCTTATGTAAAGGAGAGTAATATTTTTAAAGTTTTAATATTTTAAAATGACTTCCAAAAGTGGGATGCCAAAAAGGGGAGATGAAGCATTTTTTATTAAAAAGGTTCAAAATTTTAAAAGAAGAGAAGGGCACCCATTTCATAAAGTGAAATTGAGAAACTTTTGAAGTCCATTTTTGGCTCTAATCTCATGAAATGAAGTTTAGCTCTCATTTCTCATTATCTAGACTTTGACAACTTACTAATATGCTGCTGAAATTTCTCTAGTTGCTTGGGCTGCATTGTGAGGATGAAAACCATCCATTGTTGGGCTGATTTTGCTGGAAAAATATCCAACCTATTCAGATATTGGTGCTGGTTCACAACTTATTTCAATAGGAGCTTCAGAGGATTAATCTACAAAGAAGAAAACATGAAGATATTTCAGTATTTTTAGGCATTTTTTTGGTGTGCTTTGGTTTGGCTTCAGTTTTGGTGTGATTTGTAGAAGTTTTGGAGTGATATTTTGGATTTCTGGGTGTTTACAGTCATGGACTTGAACTTGGTTTTTCATTCACAACTTTCATTCACCTAAAGATTTCATTCTCGGTAATGTTGCATATTATAGTTGTCCTCAAGGTGCTTCTTTTGAGTACTTGTACGCATTTTTTGATGAAGTGTGTGATTTTCTAGGTGAAGTCAACCTATCCAGGAGGGTTTCCCCTTACTTCATTGAATCTTCAGTTTCAACCTGCGTAAAGGGAGTTTAGGTTGGAGGCTTGGCATTCAAAAAAGGGTGCTTGGGAATTGGAAACTAGTGTGCTTTGGAGTGAAAATATTGTGCTAGGTTTGGTGCTCATTTAGGAGTCATTTGCTGCTACAAAATGTTTACTAGGTCTAAAATTGAATATTGTATTTTCCTGATTAAAAACCAAAAAGAAAACTATGTTGTTTCTTGTCATTTCATTAATTTTTTTTTTCATTTTACTTGCATTGTTGTCTCTTGCAATTTGTTTCATTGAATGCATTTCATCACAACTAAAAAACAAAGAACTTCAAACAAGTAAACATCAACAATGGAAATTTCAAACAAAAAAACAGGGGTGTACATTCTAGCATCGCACTACACAAGGAAAACCAAGGGACACACCATCTTGCAACAATCGCCCTAGTGCAAGAGAGGGGTTCGAACCTGTGACCTCAGCTCTGATACCAATTGTTACATTGGTGGTTGTTGTTGCACCAAAAGATTGACCCGTCAATGCCCGATACAATCGCCATATTTATATAGGATCCATAAGAGGCAGTTGAGCCATGTCACAGACCCAAGTGTCATGTTGCACAAGGAAGACCAAGGGACACACCATCTTGCAACAAATCAATCCTCACTAAGTATAAAATTATATGATTTCATTTCAAATAATGATGTCCCTATATTAAAATGTGCATTGCCATATTCATGAGAAATGATTAACATTAAAAAAATGAATATAAAAAATATGGGCAATAATTAATATATCAACTATAATTATAGAGATAAATTATATCTAGCATAATAGGAGATATGGAGACATTTATCTAGCATACCATATCAAGTTTTAGGACAATAGGGGAGATCAACTTGAGAAATATAATAGATTTTCAATAAATATGCATAATTATATTTTGCACTATTAACATTATAAAACATAAAATATGTAATAAAAAATAAAAAAGACTTTAGCAATCTTTGAGGAGAACCATAAAATTTGAGAGTTTATACAAGTATCTAACTTTAATTATCTATAATGATGATTACAAACATGAATATCAATAAGTAAGATAGCAATTTAAATTTTCAGGAAATGTGAGATACTATAGTAATAACAAATAAAGCATGGTATGATAAGTATTGATATGGCTTATAGTTGACCCCATATAACACATATAGAGTATAAATATTGAATTTGTATCACACAAATTTGATATAGAAAGTTAGTGGTAGCCCAAGTAGTAGAAATATATTATTGTCTGTGTTTGTACTCTACTTCCTTCTTGCAAAGTTTGTATTAGAATAGTTATCATGAAATTATTACTTTATTATGTAAGAAATTACAATAAGTAGCAATGTGTAAATATTATGTAATACCTTTTCATAGAATGTGTTGATTATTGCTCATCACACCTAGCATTAATGGTAACATTGTTCTAGTTTAGTGTGAATGTCCTTTTGTAGAGAATATCATGTAACTTGAAGATAATTGATTATTTGTCTTTATTGTAGTCTTCACATATAATATTTTATAGACGAGGCAACAAAAATTGAATAATAGAGTTATCAAAAGAATAATGTACTATATATATTTTTATCACTTGTTAGAGTAGTTTTAAGATAGAGGGAGTAGATGTAGCTAACGTCTTCATTACATTTAATAGAGTAGGTAGTTTGTTCATCAAGTGTTCCATACCTATCAAATTCATAATTGTATTTTAAACAAAATACATGAAATGGGCTAGAGAATGGGTTGGACACTTTTAAAGTTCTATGAATCTACAACAGATATTAGAATGTTACTATTGTTGGAAAAAATAATAATTATAAATTTAGAAATCTAACAACTTCAAAATAATTACCTCAAATTTTGATTGCAACAATCTATTTAATCTATCCAATGTTCTTCCATTATTTAGTTTACCAATAAATATTTTTGATACAGTAAGCAACATTTATAGGGTGTTATAACATTCATAGAGAGCCATAAGGGCCAACAGAGTCCAAGATCAAAAAACAACAAAACAAAACACTAAACCAAAATAGACACAGAATGACAACACTCAGACCAACAATGAACCAGTAGCAAACTAGCTGGTGTTCTCCCAGTTCTTTGACAACAGCTGAACCAAATCATCACTGACCTAATCTGGTGCAGGAGCACTTGCCAAGGTGCCAAAGTACAAGCATATTTTGAAGTATTGTTTTAAAATCAAATTTATTTTTGTTGTGCAAGGTCTTTAACACCATCTAGATTGTGATTGAGGACCTTTTGGTTCTTTGTTTGAAAGTTCAATAAAGGTTGGAATCCTTTTTGTGGTGGTTTCCCAAGTTATGGTCAAAAATTGAAAAACACACTGTGTTTTACAACATGATGCTTTTGGTCGTTCTTAGGCTTGGAGAAGGAAACCTAACCATTTCCAAAGAATTGTAAAAGATATTTTTTGACCTTTGAAGGAGGTTGGAGGATTTTGAGCGTGGCAGTTTCATGAGAACAAGAAGAAATAGTGATTTTTGTGTGTAAAAAGTTTTAATTTTCTGTTCTTGGCCGTGTGCTTGCTGCTAAATGGATTAGACAAGGAATTTTGTTGATTTTATAGCATGTAGAGAATCCTTATAAATATTTGTATTGGAATTTTAGATAACTTTTCCATCACTTTCTTTCACTTTGTAAATTATGTATCTCTTTCTTTAGTTTTGTTTTGACTGGTAAATTCAATAACATGGAGGTTTAGACTGCACCCCCACCGTACCAAGAAGTATGGAATCAATGGGAGTGTGGCTAAACCCCATCCTTGTACATAGGTTAGTAGTAGGGGTTTGTAGGAGCTCAAATAGCATGCCAAAAGTCTATTCCTAGGCGAGCAGACTATGCCCGGTTAGGAAAGACTGTGCAAAAGTTGCTTCCTACGTTGCAGGGGTGACTAAACTATTGGAAACCCAAGGTGTGTAAAGGTTGTAGGGGACCTTACATAGGTCTGACAAGAGGCAAGAAACATCACAAGTTCATCTGGTGGCTGAAGGAAGAAGACAATCCTCTTTGTATCCAAGAAAAGGCTTAAAAAGCCCTAAATTTTTCAAAATCTGTGTTGGCCTTGTGTACGGCCTGAGAAGGTCCAAAACCATAAAAATATTGAAGTGCTCCAAATTTGACCTAGGGTGATAGAAGCAAGTTTGGCCTGATAAGGTGAAGGAGAGGAGTGATAAGCATTTCTCTTGTGTGAGGAGGCCTAATAGGGGCTTAATCCTAGTAGCCCTCCTAAAACCCTAACCTAGGGTATGGTGGCAGCGATAGAAGAAAGGATATTTGAGCTTGGACAATGACCATTCCTAGACCATTTTGAAGTCAAGAAAACCTATGCACACCCCTGCAAGAAGGTTAGGAGGATTTAGAGGTTGTCTAGTCTTTAAAGGGAATAAGGGCTAGATGGAGAAAGTGAAGAAAAGCATCAAGAACGACTTGGTAGCAGCAAACTGAAATTGATAGTAGGGTTGGAAAGTGACCAGGGGTGCCTAAATACCTTTAGGACCTATAGGTTGAGTGGTGGAGTGAAACACCAAGGGTTTATCTATTGGAGACCCAGAGCATTGAGATTGTGATTATCTTAATCCAACACTGTCCCTATTAGATTGGTATCAAAGCACAACAAAAGATTTGGGAAAGCAGCTTATATGTCTGAAGTTGAGTCAAGTGAGACTCCCAACATGGTGAGAAATGAACAATTATCCAAGAGGGTTGAAGAATAGGAAGAGGACAACAAGTCCCTAAAAGAAAGAATAGAGCAACTAGAGAAGGCATTGAACAATGCAAGGTTGGAAGGAACGGTGCCAAAGGAAGAAGAGGTTGCAGAGGAGGAAAAAGTCCCTGAACCTGACCCTGTTTTGGAGGAGGATCCCTTCTTGAAGGCATTAAAAGCCCTGAGTGGAAAAGGACTTGAGGGAATACTGATCCTGACTTGGTCATGGACTGGATAGAAGGCATGGAGAATCACTTTGGATGTGATGGAGTAACTGAAGCACAAAAGGTGAAGGTTGCAAAATAAAGGTTGAGAGGATCAGCTTTGACATGGTGGAAATTTGTTAAGACTGAAAGGGAGAAAGAAGGAAAGCAACCCATATCAACCTGGAAAGGAATGGTTGCTAAGGTAAAGGAAGCATATATGCTAGATGATTATGAGATCCAACTTCACAAGAAGAGACAGAGTCTAAGGCAGAAAGACCAAGATGTCAACACCTATACTGAAGAGTTTCAGAAGATTTGCTTGAGATCAAATGTGGTAGAAGCTGAGAGCCTAAAAGTGGCTAGGTACCTTAATGGCTTGAAGTGGAACATACAGGAAGAGATGGTGTTACTCAGCCCCAAGACAGTCCACCAATGTTATCAGTTGGCTATAAAGATTGAAGAGAGAAATAAAAGAAAGCATGATCAGTCCTCTAAGGGCAGAGATCAAAGAGGACAGCGTGGAGGTTACCAAGGAAGAGGTAATGATCAAAGGAACCAAGGAGAATCTAAGCTTACTGAGCATGGAGGTGAAACATCTTCAAGAGGAGGATTTAATAGAGGAAGAGGACCTCAAGGAGGTTCAAACCGAGGAAGAGGAGCAGGCAGAAGTAACTCTTACTTTTCCACCATGAAATGTTATCACTGCAATCAGCTAGGTCATCCAGCTTATAGGTGCCCAGAGAAAGCTTCTTCCTCAAGCAATGAAAAAAGAGTGGCTTATGCACAAGAGGATACCATGAGTGTCAAATCACCTGAGATCATTCATATAGAATCATAAGTAGGTGAAAATCTGATGTTTAGCAGGGTTTTGATCAAACAACCGGTCAAGGAAGAACCCAAGCAAAGGAGAGCTTTGTTTAGAGCAAGGTGCAAGATATTGGGAAAGGTATGCAAGGTCATTGTATATTCTAGTTCTACAAATAATATCATCTCTGAGGAGGCAATAACTAAGGTAAAATTGTAGAAGGTACCTCATACCTACCCCTACAAGGTCACATGGCTAAATAAAGGGTAGAGTGATCTAGTGAATGAGTAGGTTACAGTGGAATTCTCAATTGGAGGCTACAAAGACAAGCTGATTTGTGATGTACTACCCACAGATGCATGCCATCTTCTTCTTGGTAGGCCATGGCAATATGACAGAGGTGCTATATATCATGGGAAGGAGAACACCATTGAATTCAAGAAGGATGGAAGAACCTTCAAGCTACAGTCGTTGACTGAGGATGATGAGGGGCAGTCTAAGGTACCTAACATTACGTTGAGCAGTGGTAAAGAGTTCGTCAAGGATATACACCAAGGGAATGAAGGTTATGTGGTCCTAATGCAGTCCAAAGAGGAAGAAAAGTCTGAGAAGGCAGTCATACCTGAAACAGTTCAAAGGCTGCTAGAAAAGTACAAGAGCATAGTGAGTGATGGAACACCTGCAACTCTACAACCAAAGAGAGAAATAAGTCATCAAATTGACTTTATACCTAGAGCTTCATTACCTAACAAGGCAGCATACAAACTCACACCAGATCAGAATCTTGAAGTGGCTAGACAAGTGAAGGAGTTGTTGGATCAAGGTCTGATTCAAAAGAGCATCAGCCCATGTGTAGTCCTAGTGGTTTTGGCAACAAAAAAAGGTGGTAAGTGGAGATTATGCACTGATTCTAGAGCAATTAATAGAATCACAATTAGGTATAGGCTCCATATTCCTAGAATTGAAGACTTGATGGATTGTCTTCGAGGTGCTCAATACTTCACTAAGTTGGATCTTAAGAGCGGGTATCATCAAATTAGAATCAAGGAGGGTGATGAATGGAAGACAACTTTTAAGACAAATGATGGCTTGTATGAGTGGAAAGTGATGCCATTTGGCCTCTCAAATGACCCTAGCACATTCATGAGACTAATGAATGAGGTGCTTAAGGATTTCATAGGGATTTTTGTGGTAGTCTACTTGGATGACATACTGATTTTCAGTAAGACAACAAAAGAACATTTGAAACATGTGGAGATGGCACTTAAAAGGCTGCAAGAAGAATAGTTAGCAATCAACCTTGAGAAGTGTGAGTTCTTCAAACAAGAGCTTATGTATCTAGGATTTGTGGTATCCCAAGGAATGTTGAAGATGGACCCAAGCAAGGTGGAAGCCATCCTAAACTGGCCTACACCAACCACAGCAACAGAGGTAAGGAGTTTTCATGGTTTAGCTCAGTTTTATGGAAAATTCATCAGGAATTTTAGTGGCATCTGTGCACCAGTGCTAGATACTATTAAAGGTGGTTTAAAAACAAAGTTTAAGTGGACCCAAGAAGCTGATAGAGGGTTTGAAAAGCTAAAACAAGAAGTGGAAACTCAACATATTTTGTTATTGCCTAGTTTTGATAAGT
Source organism: Sequoia sempervirens (assembly GCA_007258455.2). Taxonomy (NCBI): domain Eukaryota; kingdom Viridiplantae; phylum Streptophyta; class Pinopsida; order Cupressales; family Cupressaceae; genus Sequoia; species Sequoia sempervirens. Next base: position 59,560 of record VDFB02068640.1, read on the forward strand.
TGTTCACAGTTGAGTGTGATGCAAGTGGAGTAGCAGTAGGAGGGGTACTCAGTCAAGAAGGTAGATCTGTAGCCTTCTTTAGTGAAAAGCTCAATGAAGCCAAACAAAAATACTCCACCTATGATCTCGAAATTTATGCTTTAGTGCAGTCCCTTAGGAAGTGGAGGCATTATTTATTGCCCAAAGAGTTTGTGGTCTTTACAGATAACTAGGCACTCAGTTATATCAACACCTAAGAGAAGCTGAGTAATAGACACTTGAAATGGATGGAATACATCCAAGCTTTCACTTTTACCATCAAGCATAAGAAGGGACAAATGAATAAGGTGGCAAATGCATTGAGCAGGAGAATGTTGACAGTGCAGGAAATACAACTGAAGAGCATTGGATTAGAGAGTTTTAAAGACCTCTATGGTGAGGATGAAGATTTATCAAAAACCTAAAAGGTATGTTTAGATTTTGAAAATCACTTTCATAGTCAATATGCTAAGTATACACTACAAAATGGATTGTTATTTAAGGGTAATCTGTTATGTGTCCCAAGAGGATCAATGAGGGAAAATCTGATCCAAGAGAAACACAATGACAGTCTTAGTGGGCATTTTGGTATTAACAAAACTTTAGAGCTAGTTCAAAGGTTCTATTACTGGCCTAAGTTAGCAAGAGATGTCATAAGATATGTGGAACAATGTGTTGTTTGCATGAAAGCCAAAGGGGGATCCAGCAATGCAGGTTTGTATCTACCTTTGCCTATTCCTAACAGACCATGGGAGTGTGTGAGCATGGATTTTGTGGTAGGTCTTCCTAAGACCAAAACTGGTTTTGATAGTATTTTTGTAGTTGTGGATAGATTTAGCAAGATGAGTCAGTTTATCCCTTGCAAGACTACACATGATGCAAGTTACATAGCCCATCTTTTCTTCAGGGAAGTTGTAAGAATCCATGGATTTCCATTGAGCATTGTATCAGACAAGGATGCGAAATTCATGAGCCATTTTTAGAAAACACTATGGAGCAGATTGGGAACAAATCTATCATTTGAATCAACATACCATCCTCAGACCGATGGTCAAACAGAGGTGGTTAACATAGTGCTAGGTAATCTTTTTAGGTGCTTTACAAAGGAATATGGACAGACATGGGATGTGGTGTTTTCTCAAGCTGAATATGCCTACAATGACAGTGTTAATAGAACTACAGGGAAAAGTCCATTTGAAGTTGTGTATGGGATGCACCTAAGAGGAGTTTGTGAACTTAGAGACCTTGGATCCTAGGAGAATAGGAGTGGACATGCAGAAGACTTCACTCAGACCATGAAGGAGATTCATGAGCAGGTTAAGAAGTCAATCACAACATCAACACAAAAATTGAAAGATAAAGTTGATGTGTCAAGGAGAGATGTGCAGTTTGCAGTAGGTGACTACGTTATGGTTCATCTTAACAAATCAAGGTTGCAGAAGGGCATGTCAACCAAAATGAAGATGAAAAGAGTAGGACCATGCAAGGTGTTAGCTAAGTATGGGAAGAATGCATACAAGGTAGAACTACCACCAGATTTGGGTATTTCTCCAGTGTTCAACGTTGCTAATTTGATCAAGTACAAGGGATCAGTCAATGATGATGGTCAGAATAGTCAGGAAGTTCTCAAAGACATCAGTAATGTGAGATTTCCTCAACAAGACAAGCTTTAGGCAGAGAAGGTCTTACAGTCCAGAGTGCAAAAGTCTACAAGGAATACGGTCTACATGGAGCACCTTGTCAAGTGGAAGGGAAAACCTGACTCAAAAGCTACATGGGTACAAGAAGATCAGCTCAAGAAACTTGGCATTGACCTAGAAATGATCCCTCCTTCTAGTTCTTAGTGTTTGTGCTGAGAGGGGGGAGAATGGTGCAGGAGCACCTGCCAAGGTGCCAAAGTAGAAGCATATTTTGAAGTATTGTTTTAAAATCAATTTTATTTTTGTTGTGCAAGGTCTTTAACACCATCTAGATTGTGATGGAGGACCTTTTGGTTATTTTGTTGAAAGTTCAATAAAGGTTGGAATCCTTTTTGTGGTGGTTTCCCAAGTTATGGTCAAAAATTGAAAAACACACTGTGTTTTACAACATGATGCTTCTGGCCATTCTTAGGCTTGGAGAAGGAAACCTAACCATTTCCAAAGCATTGTAAAAGAGACTTTTTGAACTTTGAAGGAGGTTGGAGGATTTTGAGCATGGCAGTTTCATGAGAACAAGAAGAAACGGTGATTTTTGTGTGTAAAAAGTTCTAATTTTTTGTTCTTGGCCGTGTGCATGCTGCTAAATGGATTAGACAAGGAATTTTGTCTAGCATGTAGAGAATCCTTCTGAAGCTTTGTATTGGAATTTTAGATAACTTTTCCATCACTTTCTTTCACTTTGTAAATTCTGTGTCCCTTTCTTTAGTTTTGTTTCGACTGGTAAATTCAATAACATGGAGGTTTAGACTGCACCCCCATCGTACCAAGAAGTATGGAATCAATGGGAGTGTGGATAAACCCCATCCTTGTACATAGGTTAGTAGTAGGGGTTTGTAGGAGCTCAAATAGCATGCCAAAAGTCTATTCCTAGGCGAGCAAACTATGCCCGGTTAGGAAAGACTGTGCAAAAGTTGCTTCCTATGTTGCAGGGGTGACTAAACCATTGGAAACCCAAGGTGTGTAAAGGTTGCAGGGGACCTTACATAGGTCTGAAAAGAGGTAGGAAACATCACAAGTTCATCTGGTGGCTGAAGGAAGAAGATAGTCCTCATTGTATCCAAGAAAAGGCTTAAAAAGCCCTAAATTTCTCAAAATCTATGTTGGCCCTGTGTACGGCCTGAGAAGGTCCAAAACCATAAAAATATTGAAGTGCTCCAAATTTGACCTAGGGTGACAGAAGCAAGTTTTGCCTAATAAGGTGAAGGAGAGGAGTGACAAGCATTTTCCTTGTGTGAGGAGACCTAATAGGGGCTCAATCCTAGTAGCCCTCCTAAAACCCTAACCTAGGGTATGGTGGCAGCGATAGAAGAAAGGAGATTTGAGATTGGACAAGGACCATTCCTAGACCATTTTAAAGTAATGAAAACCTATGCACACCCTTGCAAGAAAGTTAGGAGGATTTAGAGGTTGTCTAGTCTTTAAAGGGAATAAGGGCTAGATAGAGAAAGTGAGGAAAAGCATCAAGAACAGCTTGGTAGTAGCAAAATGAAATTAATAGTAGGGTTGGCAAGTGACCAGGGGTTCCTAGATACCTTTAGGACCTATAGGTTGAGTGGTGGAGTGAAAAAACAAGGGTTTATCTATTGGAGACCCAGAGCATTGAGATTGTGATTATCTTAATCCAACCCTGTCCCTATCAGATTGGTATCAAAGCACAGCTAAAGATTTGGGAAAGCAGCTTATATGTCTAAAGTTGAGTCAAGTGAGACTCCCAACATGGTGAGAAATGAACAATTATCCAAGAGGGTTGAAGAATAGGAAGAGGACAACAAGTCCCTAAAAGAAAGAATAGAGCAACTAGAGAAGGCATTGAACAATGCAAGGTTGGAAGGAACGGTGCCAAAGGAAGAAGAGGTTGCAGAGGAGGACAAAGTCCCTGAACCTAACCTTGTTTTGGAGGAGGATCCCTTCTTGAAGGAATTAAAAGCCCTGAGTGGAAAAGGATTTGAGGGAATACCATTGTTCAGTGGAAAGATGGATCCTGACTTGGTCATGGACTGGATAGAAGGCATGGAGAATCACTTTGAATGTGATGGAGTAACTGAAGCACAGAAGGTGAAGGTTGCAAAATCAAGGTTGAGAGGATCAAATTTGACATGGTGGAAATTTGTTTAAACTGAAAGGGAGAAAGAAGGCAAGCAACCCATATCAACCTGGAAAGGAATGGTTGCTAAGGTAAAGGAAGCATATATGCCAGATGATTATGAGATCCAACTTCACCAGAAGAGACAGAGTCTAAGGCAAAAAGACCAAGATGTCAACACCTATACTGAAGAGTTTCAGAAGCTTTGCTTGAGATCAAATGTGGCAGAAGCTAAGAGCCTAAAAGTGGCTAGGTACCTTAATGGCTTGAAGTGGAACATACAGGAAGAGATGCCGTTACTTAGCCCCAAGACAATCCACCAATGTTATCAGCTGGCTATAAAGATTGAAGAGAGAAATAAAAGAAAGCATGATCAGTCCTCTAAGGGCAGAGGCAAAGGGAGAGATCAAAGAGGATAGCGTGGAGGTTACCAAGGAAGAGGTAATGATCAAAGGAACCATGGAGAATCTAAGCTTACTGGGCATGGAGGTGAAACATCTTCAAGAGGAGGATTTAATAGAGGAAGAGGACCTCAAGGAGGTTCAAACAAAGGAAGAGGAGTAGGCAAAAGTAACTCTTACTTTTCCACCATGAAATGTTATCACTGCAATCAGCTAGGTCATCCAGCTTATAGGTGCCCAGAGAAAGCTTCTTCTTCAAGCAATGAAAAAAGAGTGGCTTATGCACAAGAGGACACCATGAGTGTCAAATCACCCGAGATCAGTCATATAGAATCATAAGTAGTTGAAAATTTTGTGTTTAACAGGGTTTTGATCAAACAACCGGTCAAGGAAGAACCCAAGCAAAGGAGAGCTTTGTTTAGAGCAAGGTGCAAGATATTGGGAAAGGTATGCAAGGTCATTGTAGATTCTAGTTCTACAAATAATATCATCTCTGAGGAGGCAATAACTAAGGTAAAATTGCAGAAGGTACCTCATACCAACCCCTACAAGGTCACATGGTTGAATAAAGGGCAGACTGTTCTAGTGAATGAGTAGGTTACAGTGGAATTCTCAATTGGAGGCTACAAAGACAAGCTGATTTGTGATGTACTACCCACGGATGCATGCCATCTTCTTCTTGGCAGGCCATGGCAATATGGCATAGGTTCTATATATCATGGGAAGGAGAACACCATTGAATTCAAGAAGGATGGAAGAACCTTCAAGTTGCAGTCATTGATTGAGGATGATGAGGGGCAGTCTAAGGTACCTAACATTATGTTGAGCAGTGGTAAAGAGTTCATCAAGGATCTACACCAAGGGAATGAAGGTTATGTGGTCCTAATGCAGTTCAAAGAGGAAGAAAAGGTTGAGAAGACAGTCATACCTAAAACAATTCAAAGGCTGCTAGAAAAGTACAAGAGCATAGTGAGTGATGGAACACTTGCAACTCTACCACCAAAGAGAGAAATAAGTCATCAAATTGACTTTATACTTGGAGCTTCATTACCTAACAAGGCAGCATACAAACTCACACCAGATCAGAATCTTGAAGTGGCTAGACAAGTGAAGGAGTTGTTGGATCAAGGTCTGATTCAAAAGAGCATCAGCCCATGTGTAGTCCTAGTGGTTTTGGCATCAAAAAAAGGTGGTAAGTGGAGATTATGCACTAATTCTAGAGCAATTAATAGAATCACAATTAGGTATAGGCTCCATATTCCTAGAATTGAAGACCTGATGGATTGTCTTCAAGGTGCTCAATACTTCACTAAGCTGGATCTTAAGAGTGGGTATCATCAAATTAGAATCAAGGAGGGTGATGAATGGAAGACAACTTTTAAGACAAATGATGGCTTGTATGAGTGGAAAGTGATGCCATTTGGCCTCTCAAATGCCCCTAACACATTCATGAGATTAATGAATGAGGTGCTTAAGGATTTCATAGGGATTTTTGTGGTAGTCTACTTGGATGACATACTGATTTTCAGTAAGACAACAAAAGAACATTTGAAACATGTGGAGATGGTACTTAAAAGGCTGCAAGAAGAACAGTTAGCAATCAACCTTGAGAAGTGTGAGTTCTTCAAACAAGAGCTTGTGTATCTAGGCTTTGTGGTATCTCAAGGAACATTGAAGATGGACCCAAGCAAGGTGGAAGCCATCCTAAACTAGCCTACACCAACCACAACAATAGAGGTAAGGAGTTTTCATGGTTTAGCTCAGTTTTATGGAAAATTCATCAGGAATTTTAGTGGCATCTATGCACTAGTGCTAGATACTATTAAAGGTGGTTTAAAAACAAAGTTTAAGTGGACCCAAGAAGCTGATAGAGGGTTTGAAAAGCTAAAACAAGAAGTGGCAACTCAACCAATTTTGTTATTGCCTAGTTTTGATAAGTTGTTCACAGTTGAGTGTGATGCAAGTGGAGTAGTAGTAGGAGGGGTACTCAGTCAAGAAGGTAGACCTGTAGCCTTCTTTAGTGAAAATATCAATGAAGCCAAACAAAAATACTCCACCTATGATCTCAAACTTTATGCTTTAGTGTAGTCCCTTAGGAAGTGGAGGCACTATTTATTGCCCAAAGAGTTTGTGGTCTTTACGGATAACCAGGCACTCAGTTATATCAACACCTAAGAGAAGCTGACTAATAGACACTTGAAATGGATGGAATACATCCAAGCTTTCACTTTTACCATCAAGCATAAGAAGGGACAAATGAATAAGGTGGCAAATGCATTGAGTAGGAGAATGTTGACAGTGCAGGAAATACAACTGAAGAGCATTGGATTAGAGAGTTTTAAAGACCTCTATGGTGAGGATGAAGATTTCTGAGAAGCCTACAAGGTATGTTTAGATTTTGAAAATTACTTTCATAGTCAATATGATGAGAATACACTACAAAATGGATTGTTATTTAAGGGTAATCTGTTATGTGTCCCAAGAGGATCAATGAGGGAAAATATGATCCAAGAGAAACACAATGGTAGTCTTAGTGGGCATTTTGGTATTAACAAAACTTTAGAGCTAGTTCAAAGGTTCTATTACTGGCCTAAGTTAGCAAGAGATGTCATAAGATATGTGGAACCGTGTGTTTTTTGCATGAAATCCAAAGGGGGAGCTAGCAATGCAGGTTTGTATCTACCTTTGCCTATTCCTAACAGACCATGGTAGTGTGTGAGCATGGATTTTGTAGTAGGTCTTCCTAAGACCAAAATTGGTTTTGACAGTATTTTTGTAGTTGTGGACATATTTAGCAAGATGAGTCAGTTTATCCCTTGCAAGACTACACATGATGCAAGTTACATAGCCCATATTTTCTTCAGGGAAGTTGTAAGAATCCAAGGATTTCCATTGAGCATTGTATCAGACAAGGATGTGAAATTCATGAGCCATTTTTGGAAAACACTATGGAGTAGATTGGAAACAAATTTGTCATTTGGATCAGCATACCATCCTTAGTCCAATGGTCAAACAGAGGTGGTTAACAAAGTGCTAGGTAATATTTTGAGGTGCTTGACAAAGGAATATGGACAGACATGGGATGTGGTGATTTCTCAAGCTAAATATGCCTACAATGACAGTGTTAATAGAACTACAGAGAAAAGTCCATTTGAAGTTGTGTATGGGATGCACCCAAGAGGAGTTTGTGAACTTAGAGACATTGGATCCTTGGAGAATAGGAGTGGACATGTAGAAGAATTCACTCAGACCATGAAGGAGATTCATGAGCAGGTTAAGAAGTCAATCACAACAGCAACACAAAAATTGAAAGATAAAGTTGATGTGTCAAGGAGAGATGTGCAGTTTGCAGTAGGTGACTATGTTATGGTTCGTCTTAACAAATCAAGGTTGTAGAAGGGCATGTCAATCAAAATGCAGATGAAAAGAGTAGGACCATGCAAGGTGTTAGCTAAGTATGGGAAGAATGCATACAAGGTAGAACTACCACCAGATTTGGGTATATCTCCATTGTTCAACGTTGCTGATTTGATCAAGTACAAGGGATCAGTCAATGATGAGGGTCAAAATAGTCAGGAAGTTCTCAAAGACATCAGTAATGTGAACTTTCCTCAACAAGACAAGCTTTAGGCAGAGAAGGTCTTACAGTCCAGAGTGCAAAAGTCTACAAGGAATACGATCTACATGGAGCACCTTGTCAAGTGTAAGGGAAAACCTGACTCAGAAGCTACATGGGTACAAGAAGATCAGCTCAAGAAACTTGGCATTGACCTGGAAATGATCCCTCCTTCCAGTTCTTAGTGTTTGTGCTGAGAGGGGGGAGAATGGTGTAGGAGCACCTGCCAAGGTGCCAAAGTAGAAGCATATTTTGAAGTATTGTTTTAAAATCAATTTTATTTTTGTTGTTCAAGGTATTTAACACCATCTAGATTGTGATGGAGGACCTTTTGGTTCTTTGGTTGAAAGTTCAATAAAGGTTGGAATCCTTTTTGTGGTGGTTTCCCAAGTTATGGTCAAAAATTGAAAAACACACTGTGTTTAACAACATGATGCTTTTGGCCATTTTTAGGCTTGGAGAAGGAAACCTATCCATTTCCAAACCATTGTAAAAGAAATTTTTCAACCTTTGAAGGAGGGTGGAGGATTTTGAACGTGGCAGTTTCATGAGAACAACAAGAAACAGTGATTTTTGTGTGTAAAAAGTTCTGATTTTCTGTTCTTGGCCGCGTGCCTGCTGCTAAATGGATTAGAAAAGGAATTTTGTTGATTTGTTAGCATGTAGAGAATCCTTCTGAAGCTTTTTATTGGCATTTTAGATAACTTTTCCATCACTTTCTTTCACTTTGTAAATTATGTGTCTCTTTCTTTAGTTTTGTTTTGACTGGTAAATTCAATAACATGGAGGTTTAGACTACACCCCCACCATACCAAGAAGTATGGAATCAATGGGAGTGTGGATAAACCCCATCCTTGTACATAGGTTAGTAGTAGGGGTTTGTAGGAGCTCAAATAGCATGCCAAAAGTCTATTCCTAGGCGAGCAAACTATGCCCGATTAGGAAAGACTGTACAAAAGTTGCTTCCCACGTTGCAGGGGTGACTAAACCATTGGAAACCTAGGGTGTGTAAAGGTTGTAGGGGACCTTACATAGGTTGGATAAGAGGCATGAAACATCACAAGTTCATCTAGTGGCTGAAGGAAGAAGACAGTCCTCTTTGTATCCAGGACAAGGCTTAAAAAGCCCTAAATTTCTCAAAATCTGTGTTGGACCTGTGTACAGCCTGAGAAGGTCCAAAACCATAAAAATATTGAAGTGCTATAAATTTGACCTAGGGTGACAGAAGCAATTTTGGCCTGATAAGGTGAAGGAGAGGAGTGATAAGCATTTTTCTTGTGTGAGGAGGCCTAATAGGGGCTCAATCCTAGTAGCCCTCCTAAAACCCTAACCTAGGGTATGGTGGTAGCAATAGGAGACAGGAGATTTGAGCTTGGACAAGGACCATTCCTAGACCATTTTGAAGTCAAGAAAACCTATGCACACCCCTACAAGCAAGTTAGGAGGATTTAGAGGTTGTCTAGTCTTTAAAGGGAATAAGGGCTAGATGGAGAAAGTGAGGAAAAGCATCAAGAATTGCTTGGTAGCAACAAACTGAAATTGATAACAGGGTTGGCAAGTGACCAGGGGTGCCTAAATACCTTTAGGACCTATAGGTTGAGTGGTGGAGTGAAACACCAAGGGTTTATCTATTGGAGACCCAGAGCATTGAGATTGTGATTATCTTAATCCAACCCTGTCCCTATCACAATCCTAGTGGTCTTAAGCCTTCTTCCTCTCCATCTCTTCCTTCTGATAACAAACAGGCTGCTAGTGACACAGTGAACTAATTTGATCATGAAACAGGTCAGACCATTGAATTTTTTGTCCATTCTTTCTTTCAGCACGTTGAGCTCCTCCCCTCCACCCATCGTGTAGTTAAGATCATTATGCTGCATATCCAATGGTTCTGAAGAGGCAAAAACCTCCTTAGCTATGCCATTGTCGAGAATGGAAGAGGGACCTTTGAATTTATCACCATCTTCACCATCTGAAACCTCTTCAACTCTGCTATCTTTGCTATCTGACAGCTCCTCTTCAGTGTCCAAATCCTTGACCTTCACTTTTTTACTGTTCTTTGCCAACCTGTTAGAGCGCCTAATAATGGCATCACAACCAATAACTAGAGTCTCCACCATGACCGTGTCACCCAATGAGTCCTTCCTAACAACATTTTCCCCTTTATTCGGAGGCTCCTTCTCCTCCTTACCTTTCTTTTTTAGGCCAAGCTTACTGGGAGTCTTAGTAGGGGTAGACTTGAGGTCACACAGACTCATTGCTGCACTGGTTTGGGCAGCTCCCTCAATACCCTTAATTTTTTTGGTATTAGGTTTTAGTTTTTGAGAATCAACAGGGACTGGGTGACTTTTCCTGACAGGGCCTTTATATTTGGCTGGAGATAAGTTGGTCTCGGTGGGTGGCTCAATCTCCTCAATGTGAACAACCAAGATGGGTTTTGAAGGGCATAAAGCCAAGTGAAAGTGGTAGAGTCTTAGGATAAGACCTTGATGGAGTGGTAGGGGAGTGGGTTCATTGGGATTAGAAGCAACAGACTCCACACATTTTTTGACTGAGTTTTCAAGGTTCATAAGCAAAAAAAAGGGAAAGCTCAGCGAAACTTTATGCCTAACATGATTTAACAAGGGAAAATGGTAGAAGTAAAAGGTCTTGTACCTTCCTTCCAACGTGATTTATTTCATTAGCGCATGGCACACCTGGTTCCACAACTAAGGAAGAGCCTCCTGTTCAAACCCAAACTGATTGCACACCAGCTTCTCATCACCCACAAAGAACTTGTCCATACTAGCATTGTCCTAGGTCTTTGAATGTTTAGGATGCTTCATACCAGAGCTCTGGAGGCTCGTCGCCTACATAATCACTTCCTCATCAACTGTAAAGGAGATGCCCCCCACAAACACATGTCGATTCTTCCAAGAGTTGACGAACTGGGATGACAGATTAGGGTTATGGCCCACAAATCTCTCCATCAGGGGAGCAATGCCACCTTTGACACAAATGTGCTAGACCAATAGGTCTTTGCAAAATTCATTACAATTATTTGGCTATGTCCTCACCCTATCTCCCCCCATGATATCACTCCATGCACAAAAATTCCATGAACCCTAAAAAAATTGAATGTTAGAGAAACTGCAAGGTGAAAATTCACCCACACCAAAAGGCCTTTAAGCCTTAAACGACAATCTTTGAGAATCAAGTCTAAGGATAGGTCATACGTATGGGTTAATAATTTCCAAGTAACAATCTTGGAATAGGCATTGCTAGGGATTTCATTGCAAGAGAGGCTAAGCAAAAAGGACATGATCAGTAAGGAAGGATTGCCTTCCACATAGCAAAAACACAAAAATCTAGGTAGGATAGTCATGGGGCCATATTTAGCAATCACTAAAATGATAGTAGATAGAGGTTGGTCAATTTTAGAAATACCACAGATGGAAGCTATGAGGTGTGAAACCAAAATAGCAGATAAGGAAAGGCCAAAAAGGAGCTTAGTATCATAATTACAAGTCACATCAAAATAAAAAACATAGAATTTGAAAATCTGTGATCTTAAGAAAATCCCCATCAGAAGATTACGACAAGTATGGTCCAACTTAGAGCTAATCAACTGGTACTTATTGCATCAAAACATATTTTCCTTTTTGCAATCGGGCTCCATTCTATAATTTGAAAAAATCCACTTGGTATCCATCCCATCGATCCAACTAATCATCCATCTCATCAAAATAATAAGACCACCAAGCCCAACGAAAAGGCTTGTGGACCCCCCAATAATCCAGCTAAGCACATATTGTATTCCCATCATGAGTCAAGTAAGGGCTTTGTTCCTTCACTATAATACTTTGAATATTTGGTGGAAGAAGACTTAAATCACACCAACATTTTGACAATTACCAATGAGAGCCAAGGTTGGATAAGGCATCAACCACTTGGTTCCCCTCTCTATAAATATGATTGGCCAGCTTTAAATTTAATTTAGACATAAGGCATCTAACGTTAAGAAGAATATCCTTAGTGTTCCAACCCAATAGTCTATCAAAATTAATAGCATCAATAATGGACTTAGAGTCACCTTTAATGTGCAATTTTTCTATCCCCAATGAAACAACTATCTATAAGCCCTTTAACAACGCTCTAGCTTTCGCTATCATAGAGGTATGAAGACCAATCAACCCCACATAACCAACCACCAACAAACCTTTGTGGTACCTAATGATACCTCCTATACTTTCTCTCCTGGGTTGCCCTTAGCAACCCCATCAAAGTTTAGTTTAAACCAGCTTCTATTAGGGGGTTTCCAAATAGTGGCTCTCCCAGAAAGGATTTTGGAGTTGTCAAACGAGTTGGCATCTAGTTTCTAATTCCAAGCTTTAGCTATACTTATTTCCAACTTCGTGGGACCTTTTTTTAGGGTTCTCCCTTTGAAGAGAGAGATATTCTCCTTAATGAGCTGATCTCCTATGCCAAACACCTCTTTCGAGTTCATCTCAGTGTTCCTAAATATCCTATTGTTACTCTCTTTCCACAAGCTCTAGCATATAATGGGGGGGACTTGCTTCCATATTTCTCCAATTAGCAGATGGGTAAAGGGCCTAGACCAACTCATAATAAAGGATGTGATGTCTTTGCACATAATCCATTGTATTCCTAATCTTTCAAAAGCTAGCTCCCAAACCTCAGTAGCAAAGGGGTAGTGTAACAATAGATGATCAACTGATTCTTTGTTGCATTTACACAAAAGGCATCTGTTGGGGATCCAAAATCCCCTCTTCCTTAGGTTATCCTGAGTAAGAATCCTATTATGACATATAGTCCACCAGAAGAAGTTAAATTTTGGTATCATGTATCTATTCCAAACATTTTTCCATAGATTATTGACCACCCCCTGATCAGTCAACTATTTGTAAGCAGATTTAGTATTAAGATCACCCTAATTATCATGGATCCAGTAGAATTCATCCCCACTGTGAGAAGGGGGTATCCTGGTGAGAGAGAGTAACTCTTGCAGCTTCTTGGCTAGAAGACACAAGTTAGGGGATAAAGGACAACAAAGGATAATGTCCTTCCATATCCTAGCTCTCAAGGGTCCAACAAGATAATCACTAATAAATATACCAAACACTTGTTGAGCCTAACCCTTAAGGAGCCTGAACTCAGAATAATCCAACAGAGAGTCAAGTAACCAAGAATCCTCCCAGAATATGATTTTATTACCATTACCTATCTTCCATTTGATTACATTCCTCATAAGGTCTTGAAGATTGCAAATACCCTTCCGAACCAAGGAACCCAAGGGGTGGGCCTCCGAAAGGCAGATAATCAATGGCCTGTTCAAAAGGTATTTAGCATTCATTATTTCACACCAGTCCTTCCTATCCCTCAGATGATGCCAACCCACTTTGGCCATAAGAGCTTTATTAGAATTATTAATGGTTCTTATCCCAATCCCACCATAGTTTTTCAGTTGAAAAACCTTATCCCATTTAACTAAGGTGAGTTTCTTTTTTTCCTTAGTGCCTGACTTGAGAAAAGACCTTTGGATTTTCTCAAATTTGTCAGCAATATATCTAGGTATCTTAAATATGGATAGGAAATAGATGGGGATACCTTGAAGAACAACAGAAAGAAGCTGGAGTTTACCTACATGGCTGAGAAGAGAGCCTTTCCACCCAGCAAGCTTCCTTTGGACCCTTTCAAGGATAGAATTCCAAAACTCAGGAATGACTTCTTTGATAGTTAGGGGTATGCCAAGATAAACTGAGGGGAGAGAACCACTCTAATAGCCCAAAACAATAGTCACCTGCAGGTTAGGAGTGTTGTTGAAGAAGTAAATCATGCTTTTATTGTAGTTAATTCATTTCTAGAGCAAGTAGCATAGTTGTTGAGACAATTTTTTCACTTCTTGGCTTCCACCACCGAGGCTTTCCCAAATAGAAAAGTATCATCCATAAATTGTTGGATCATAGTTGGCTCAAGGGTGGAAGTAGCCTTAATTCCCTTTATGGACCCCTCTGACAACATATTAGAGAAGTTCCTACTTAGCACATCCACCACCATTATAAACAAATAAGGAGATAGGGAATCATCCTATCTGATTCCTCTCCCAGCATGAAAAAACCCAAAAGAAGAGCCATTAACTAAAACAAAGTACTTAACAGTAGTAATACATTCCATAATAAGATTGATCACAGATTGATTGAACTCGAACTTAGCAAGAACTTTAGGGACAAAATTCCAGATCACCTTGTCATAGGCCTTAGATATGTCAAGTTTAAGGGCCATTCCAACATAGTTGCACCTATCCATTGAGTGGATTAGTTCAAGTGTTGTAATGGTAGTGTCAAGGATATTCCTAACAAGCACAAAACCTTTTTGAGTAGGGTTGATAATTTTATCAAGTAGAGGTTTGATGCAGTTGACCAAAATTTTTGAGAGGATTTTATAGAAGGTATTGCAAAGGATGATAGGGAAAAAGTTAGTCATATGTTGAGGATCCACCAATTTGGGGATAAGAGCAATGAAAGTGTGATTTAGTTGCTTAAGAATCTTACCAAATTTGAAAAAATCATGAGCAACTAGAACAAGGTCCTCACTAATAATCTCCTAGAAATTTTGAAAGAAGGCTAGAGGGAAACCATCAAGAACAGGAGCTTTGAAGGCCCCCATACTGAAAGTGGCAAACTTTACCTCCTCAGGAGTGGCAACACTGAGAATCCCCATATTGTCATTCTGGGAAATAAGATTCGAAAGCAAGTTGACCAGCAGACTGTCAAGAGCTAGGTTAGGAACATCCAAAGGAGTTGTAAAAGCCTTCTGGAAATAGTCAGCAACCACTAAACCAATGAGAGCGGGAGAACTAACAACCTCACCCTAAGCATTGTGCAACTTATTTATCTAGTTCCTCCTCATATGTTTGACAATAGAAATATGGAAGAAGGATGTGTTCCTATCTCCTTCTTTCAACCATTGCACCTTGGATTTATGTTTCTAGAAAATATCCTCTTTCTTAAGAATTTGCTCCCACTCCCATTGGTTCTCTTTCTCTTGGCTACAAGTGGACAGACTAATATCACCCTCCATTCTTTTCTAAATCATTTTCAACTTTTCCCTTATGATTTTTTTCTCCTAGAAAAAATCCCCAAAGACACTTTTGTTCTATCCTTTAACCATACATTTGATGTGTTTTAGCTTAAAAAAGATTATGGACATGGGGGAACCATGCATAGGGATATTCCACCATTCAACAATTTTTATTTTAAAATCAGGGTGGGAATTCCACATGATTTCAAAGAGGAAGGGATAAGGTCCAACAATAGTTTGATCACATGAAATTAACAACAAAGGATTGTGATTAGAAACAGTCTTAGGAAGAGCCCGCAAAGTGTCACTAAGCAGGCCAAACTAGTTGCAAGAACATAGGAAACAATCTAATCTAACTTGAATTAAGTCTTCACCCATATGTTTGTTGGACCAGGTAAAAGCTTGGCCTGAAAAAACAATATCAATCAGGCCCGTAGAACTAAAAAAGTGTGCTAGATCAGCCATGTTGTCAAAGTAGTCAATCAAACCACCACTTTTCTCCAAGGGAAACATAGGGGAGTTGAAGTGTAGCACCCCTCCGTTTTGGCACTTTTGATTAGACAGTGTTTTCTTTGTTATACTTTGTTTTGCTATTACTTTGACTATGGTACTTGGTTACTATTTGATCGCTAACTGTAAAGCGATGTGAATGTTATATTTTGATGTGATGGTATTTTTCTCTAATGTATCATTATGGCATGCTTTGAATTTTCTTAGCATATATTTAATTAATGATGCTTTATGCTTTTGATTATATTATTGATGTTAGATTCGTTAGTTAGTAATTTTGTATTGGTGAAGGGGATGGGATTGTACCACTTGCTTGCGAGCGCCCTACGATTATGAGATTTCCTCTTCACGATGTGTTTTATTATATCATATATATGCATGTTCAATATACTCTTTGTTCACAGGTTGACAGGTATAGGACATCGACTCCACCTGATTTCACAGGTTTGAGCATGTCCATTGGCCAACGATATTCAATTGGGAGATAGTAGCTAGGTTTTCTGTGCCAAGTCATCACCCTAGTCATAGAGTGTCGTTGGGTTTTAGTATGGTTAAGTTGCTTATTTGTTGTTCATCTCTCCTTGATTTATTTAATTTCAAGTTGAAAAAAAAGGTAAATAAATGGCTTTTTGTATTTCGGATGTTATTAAATAAATGTAGTTGTAGTGTTAGAAATGTTACTTAAGTTATTAATTAATTTAATTTAATTAATAAAATAATCTAATCTTGGATTAGATTTATTTTATTGATTATTTAAATTAATTGTGTGGGATTAAGTCAAGTTGTTCATTTTGGAAATTATAATTGTTAAATTCTTTTTTCGAAATGAAAATTTAAAAAGTGTTAAAGTTTTTGAAAAGAAGATTTTAAAAACTAGAATACCTATATTTTAAAAATATATGTAAAGTACACCGAGAGATATCCTTCTCAAGACATCTATTTTTAATCAATTGAACCTTAACCCAAATTGAAGCTTAACTCTAACCATAAATCTATTTGAACCCTAATCGGAACCCTATTTGAAGTTGGTTTGGATTACTGGCTCATAGACAAGGACAAATTCCCTAGAAGAGTGTCTTTCAAATTTGAAAAAGTGTAGATGGAAAACCCACACTTCAAATTGGTTGTCACCAACTCCTGGCTCACCCAAATAGTTGATCATCACACTAAGATGTGCATATTCAATAGAAAGTTAAAATTCATAAAACTTAGAGTGAAAGAGTGGAATATTGATTTTTTATTAAATCATAATCTTGATTTAGTCATAACTATAATTGAATCATAACTCTACTTGAACCCTAACCCTAACACTAATACTAACCCTTAGCCTAATTTAACCCTACCCCCAACCCTAACCTTAACCCTTACCCTAATTAAATCTTAAGCCTAATTGAATCTTGATTGAACCTTAACACTAATTGTCCCATAACCAAGAAACTCTAATTGAACTCTAGCCCTAACTTTGAATGTAACTCCCACAAACTTCAAGAGTTTTATAGATAAAATATACCAAGATGGATGTATGAACCTAGGTAAAAGAGATTTGATGACTTAAAGTCAAGTTGCTTAATAGCCAAGTTAAATCTTGTAAAATTTCTTCATATGAACTTTAGGAGGGACAAAGCTTATCCAAATCTCCAAAAATAGGTCCCAACATGAACCTATCCCATAGGCATTCAACCTAGGGACTTTTTCACTTAATAATGAAAAAAATTCACTAAATAACATTTTAAAAAATCTTCTACGCAACCTTGTTTAAAAAGTAGTAATCAAGTATCCATATATTTTTATTTTTTATACATTTATTACAAAAAATAAAAATTATAATTATTTTTATCTATTTTAATAATGAAATTTGAATACCCATGCTAATTCCAATTTAATTTTAGAACAATTTTAATAAACATACATATTGACAAAAGCACTCTCATGTAAGGTGGGCACATTTTTCAATCCCTTCTTCCACCATCCAGTCCTCCACTCACTCATTTGTATCCATTTAACTCCACTTTATCTATACATTCTCATTATCATATATTTACTATAATTAGCTTTCTATTACACTCGTTTTCCTACATATTCCTATATATTTTACATCGAAGGTGTATCCAATTTGAGAGAGATCAACCTAAAATTTGAAATCAACGGTTGACCTCTTTCCACAACACCTGGCCAACGATTGAAAACAAGTGCACCATCGATCTTATTAGTTTTCCACTATTTTTTGGCCGCTTAATGGTGTCGCTCGCCCACCCACGCATAGCTTAAATTCTCGCACTATAGAAGTTAGCTACTACAGGATAAGAAGACATGGGTTTCTAGAGCTTGTCGCACTGTTTCACTGTATGCAAAAAAATAGAAAATGCACAAAATGGGTATGTTGAAAAGGTTTTAGAATCTTTCAAACAAATGCAATTAGTAGGAGTAAAGCCATAGTTCTCAACCATTGCCAAAATCCTCCCCATCTGTGCTGAAATAGGAGCTTTGGAATAGGCTATGCACACCATTTACAGGATAAAATATAGAGGAGTTTCGTAAGATGATGTATTCGCAACTTCCCTAGTAGACATGTATGCAAAATGTTGATGGACATACAAGGAACATGAACTGTTTGAGTTAATTCCTTAAAGAAATGAGTTCTTGTGGAATGCCCTGATTGCAAGATATTCACAAAATGGATTTGTTGAAAAGGATTTAGAAACTTTTAGGCATATGCAGCTGATGGGCTTAAAGCCACACCCTGCAACCTTTGTCAACATCCTTGTAGCTTGTGTTGAATGGGAGCTTTGGAATAGGGTATTGACATCCATCAAATCATCTAAAGGATAGAGGAATTTGGTCGGATGCAGTTACAACCAGAGTGGTAAACATGAGTGCAAAATGTGCAAGCATAGACAAGGCACATGAACTGTTTGACAATGTGCCTCAAAAGAAATTTGGTCACATTGGATGCTATGATTGCAGGACACGAAAAAAATGGATTTGTCGACAAAGATTAAGAAACTTTCAAGAAAATCAAATTGGTAGTTGTAAAGCCAACATTCTCCCTACCTGTCCCAAAATGAGAGTTTTGGAACACGTCATAGATTTGATTGAAGGGGGAATTTTTTCAAATAATATAGTTGGAAATGCTTTGATAGACATGTATGGAAAATGTAAAGCATAGACAAGGCTTATGAACTGTTTAAAAAAGTGCATCAAAGAAATGTGGTGTCGTTTGCAGGATATGCACAAAATGGATTTTGCAAGGATGTTCTCATAATATTTGAAATAATGAAGCACTCTCAAACATATCATAACAATATAAGCTTTTCTTGTGTTCTTTGTGTATGTAGCCATTCAGGTTTAGTGGGTGAGAATTTATATATTTCAAGAACACCCTAAACTTTATGATTAAGATGCCAATTAAACATGTGATGGTTGTGTGGATGTGTAGTAAACAATTTATTCAATAAATTTAATACTTCCACCTGCTATCATTTTCAATGTAGCTTCAAAAACTTTATGGAGAATATTCCTTCATTGCTTTCCTTAATTGTTCTAATTAATCAAAGTGTTAATAATATATATTTTTTAACATTGAACTCAAGTGTAAAAGTGCTTTGAATTTAACTATGTGTGTTTTTACATCAAGTTTTAATCACACTAATATAATGTGATAGTATATCATGTTATAAATGAAAACATATTAGTTTAATTAAAATATATCATTAAATTATAAAGGGCAGTGTGCCATTTTTTTTCAATTAAGTTTAAACCTACACTTTATTTTTTCATTTCTCTCTATATATTATTAGTCTATTTTTTCCAACTAATTTCTTTTGTGATTTAATCCTATTTACTGCTCATTTTAACTCCTCTACTCTCCTACTCTTGGTTTTTTTATTCTCTTTCCACCTTCCTTCCTTTTGAGAGGTTCCATGTGCAATCTATATCCTTCCAATCCTCTTCTTAATGCATCCATAATTCTAATCATAGATTGAACTCTAATTTTTGAAAAGAAGATTTTAAAAATTAAATTCTTTTTGTAAATGAAAATGTTTAAAAGCATTTAAATTCATTTGAAGTAGAAATTTAAAAAAAAATGAAATAAAGAAATAAAGTCATGTTGAAAGAAATTTGTTTGTTTTAATTTTTTTTTTAAATAAATAAAATATCTCCAAAATAGATAGAGGAGCAATAACTATTGTGGATGGGATATTTTAGGGTATATTGACCAAATTTGGGGAAAAATAGAGGAGGATTTCATTCTTGAAAATTTGGCTGCTGAGAAAGAAGGAAAGGATTTTCTCTTGCTGTGGATGCACTTGGGATTGGAGTGAAGATTTGAAAAGGTTTTTGAAAGAATTGGATTTGCAACTCAACACCAGATTCTTCTTCAAGCTTCAAACAGGTTTTTCAAATAGAGTTGAAATATTTCATATCAAAATTGAAATTGAAACCAGGAAATTGTGTTTGAAAAATTAATTTTATTGTAAAAATTATGTTGCACAATTTGACTATAAAATGGAAACTTAGGTATATATTTATAAATATGTCTGTATATATATATTTTGTGATATATATATATACACATTACATATTTTATAAATATATATTTTTTGTTCATTCTGGAAATATTGTTTTTAATTTTTTTTTTTACACAGAAAAATCTCTGGTAAAATTCTAAGAACAGGGGAGGGTAATTTTATTTTTGTTATTGAAAATAAAATATAATTTTTTTTTTTATTTGGGTATGTGTGGGGGGGCCGCAACCATGGCTACACATAGCTGCCCCAGGGAGGGGCACTGTTGTGGCAGTGCTAACATAGTGTGGGGAGCGCTGACGCTGGTCTCCATAGGGGAGGCTGGGCGCAGCCTTTGGCTGTGTCCCCTCTCCCTTTTGGGGGTTGTGGGGCCAGAAAATTAAATTCGCTTTTTAATTTTTATTTTTTTATAAATTTTGTTTTATATTATATATTATATAATATTTATATATATTATTATATATATATTTTGGAAAATTATTTTTAAATTAGTTGGAATATAAAATGATGTGTTTTTAAAAAAAATATATATTTAAATGATATTTAAATATTTAAATATATGGATTCTAAAATGATTATTCTATTATCCTAGATTGGAATAAAATTGACTTTATAATAAATGATTTATTTTAAAAAGTTGATTTTTATTATTATGTGTAATTGGAGAAAATGGAATTAAATTGTTAGTTAAATTCCTCAATGTCGCAAATGTAATTTTAATTACTTTTGAGTAGTTGCAAATAATGTTAATTATTCTTATTCGATTACATGCAATATGTTATCGCCTTGCTTGGATTTAGGAAATCTTAAAGTAGGATAATAATTTGCCTATTTTGTCTTTCCGTTATGAAATCTCCCTCTTTCGTGATGTTGGGAAAATAGAGTTATATGTTATGTAAGTCTTCCAAATTGGGTTTTCATGTGATTGTGTGGGTTGTCATAATTTTTTAGTTAACCTATGAATTGCCTTGGGTAGTGCATCTTATTGGATCCAATTATTTACCCGGTTATTATGAACGGGGTGTGTTGACTTTATGTCATGGATAGGGATTCATTCTCCTTAGGTCGCACTTGTGTACCCTTGGGTTGTGGATTTATTCCACGTGTTGTCTTAGAGGAGTGGCTTG
Source organism: Sequoia sempervirens (assembly GCA_007258455.2). Classification (NCBI taxonomy): domain Eukaryota; kingdom Viridiplantae; phylum Streptophyta; class Pinopsida; order Cupressales; family Cupressaceae; genus Sequoia; species Sequoia sempervirens. The sequence continues at coordinate 80,618 of VDFB02068640.1, forward strand.
CAATGAGGGCCGACACACAAAGTGGTGTCAGGGTAACTCTTTGTAGGTTAGTTAATTCAGTGATAATGTAAATAAACTTATTAGAGTTTAGGTTGTATCAAACACTTAACAAGATTGATTAATTTTTCCTCGCTCATGGACGCAAGGGCTTGTATAGACTTGGGATGGGATGAGAAGGCCTAGAATGGCAAGATCGTTATCTCATCTTTATGAGAGATAACTAATTCTGCATTGGGTTGCATGAGGGGTCGGGAGTTGTTAGAGGTTTCTAGGATATCCCAAGATGGGGGCTGGGACCTAGGAAGACTTACCAGGATATCCCATGTGACATTGTGATGACACTTCTCTTAAGTCAGTAGTATGTTTGTATCAGTGATGAAATTGATTATTTAACTCTGGAAGCATTGTAACCATTGTGTTATGTGATGTTGTACTTGTATTCAATTCAGTTTAGTTATGTGTTAGCCTGTGTCTAGAGGTAGATGGTCTTGTCTATGAATCCTTGTTACTATCTCCTAGCACAGGGGGTGAGCCTTCGGGTATCACATGGTTGGGTGGAACATGCACCTTAATCCGTTGGGTCATCTTCTTGTTCGTGTGGACGAGATTTCCAGTTAGAGAGCTCGTGAGATCTAGTTTCATTTCATGCTATATTCATTTTAGTTGATATTGTATTTTATTACCCCTCATTTGTTATCGAGGTGGAATTGTGTAATATGTAATCATGCTTATTGGATTTACCTCATTCGGGGAATGAGAGTTGTAATCGTATTGTAAATTATTGTTATTGGAAACATGTGGTATCTCTTATGCTTTGATGTAATTTATCATGTATGGGTATGTGCAAGATCATCATGGAAAAAATAGGCCCTTAAGTGGCAAAAAATTCAAAAAAATAAAGTTAGGCAACTTGACGTAAAAATTTGAATAAGTTATCTATATTATTTCAAAAATATGTAAGAATAGAATATGTATAAAATTGAATATAGTTTCTAAACTAGTAGGTTTTTTTTTTTTTTTTTAAAGTCTGTTTGGTGAAAATTTGAAATTTCAATGCAATAGTACTTAAATTTTAAGGAAAAATAAGATGTAGGTGTTTGTCTAACCACCCTAACCACAATAAAATGATAATATTTTTTTATAAGAGTTTAGATATAAGTAGAGGACTCATGTCCCCATGTGATGCATATTTTTTTGTAATTTTTTCCAAGTAAACAATTAATTAAGAATTTTTTATTACAAATTTTAAAAAATATAAAAAACTCATATGTCTAACCACCTTAACTTGGTCAAAACTTCATGAAATTCAATTTTTTATTCTTTAATCCTATAGTATGTGAAACATAGAATGTGACACATGTTTTAGATTCAAAAAATGTGATACTGTTTGAAAGCTATAGATATTTTTCATTCAACCTATGAATCAAGACTTTAGTCGTAATTCAAATAGAAATTGAATAATAATTATTTATTAAATTCAAAGTAAAGCATAATTTAAATTGGTGGAAAGCTGAGAATTTATTTTAAAAACCCTTTTTGTTTTATCAATTTTGGGTAAAAAAAATGTCATCAGCCACATACCCTACACATACCCATCATATCGCCACATTTTGGCCCATCATGATCCTGCACATACCCGTATGGAATATATGTGTATTTAATTTATTAAGTAATTAAATGTTATGGTTTCAATTCATGTTTCTTATTTGGGTTGTAAGTAAACTCAGTCTTGTAACCTTAGGGGTTGTTGGCAATGGGTAGTGAACTTGCATGTTAATTGTATTTAAAAAAAAAATAGTACATTTGTGTAGTAAATTGCAACTTCCCCTAGGGTTGCGTGGCGGGGTGTTACATGAAGTCCCCAGCCACCAACCAATGAGAACCACTATTGTTTTTTATCCTGTCAATAAGAGACATCCATTGAGCCAATCTAGTATTCCTTTGGTTGGGTGCATACACATTGATAAGTGACCAAGCCTCCAAAGAAGGTAAAAGAGACACCGACACTATTTCGACAACAAAATAGTTCAATGCCATTTAATCTAGAAGGGTTCCACAGCATCGCCAGACCTCTAGAGGCCCCTTCAACATCACTATAAAAGAGGCCCCAGGCCACACGTACTTAGCAATATTATCAAAACTAGCTTTCTTCATTTTAGTTTCTTGTAGGAGTAATACATCTATCTTATATTCTAGAATATAATTCTTTTAAGGAAAGTTGCTTATGGGGGTTGTTCATCCCATGCATATTCCAATACATAACCTTCATTTTTGACTTTTCTTAGAGGACACTTCCAATGTCCTCTACTTTCCCAAGGCAATCTCATTTGTGGTTTCTCTTAATCTTGTGAATCTATGGCTTGGCCTCCCTGGCTTGGATTCACCTCCCACATTCGCTTTTTTCTTCCTCCCCTTTTTCTTTAAAGTAATCCAATTCTTCTCCTCAGCAAAAAACTCTGGTTTCAAATCATCTAAGATGAAAACAAATGCCTCACCCAAGCCCAGATCCTCCCATATTTCACCCTCTTCACCAACAATCTCACTAGTTCCAACCGAGGCCACCTCTGTCAATACACCACCAGTAGGGCCTTCATCCCCATTAGCAAAGCTAGAAGTAGGATTATTTACTACTAGCACATTCATACTAGCCAAAATCTTAGTTACAGATAGGTTAGCTAGGCATTTAGCTAGAATGATCCTGGACACAGACTCAGGAATATGAGAGTTAGGAATAGGGAATTCTTCACTGACCACAAACTCATGCAGAGGATTCTCAGAGCTAGGAATGTTAGGGATAGCTATCAAAGATGCATAATCATCTTTGGCCAGGTTTTCAATACTAGGAGGAGAACCAGAAGGATCAATAGGGTTTCCCTTAATAGGATCCTTGTTAAAGGTTGACTTGTAGTTAAAAATAAGGTGCCCAGGCTTGGCACACTTCTAACAGAAAACAACAACATTTTCTTAGCACACAGGTTGAATCCATGACTCGAATTTAGAGCAAAGCTTAATAGAGTTAGGAAAAGATTATTTCACACAAATATTCATGCAAAAGCGGGAAAACACTAACCTAGACTTTGATCTGGTGATGGAGTCAGAAATGATGAAGTTACCCAAGGAATCACCAATGCTCTTAAATATTGATTCATCCCAGTATTCTAGTAGCAGCCTGGGAAGGAAAATCTAGACCAGAGCTGACTTATTGAGGTCCACCTCAGGGTTAAACCCTAGTTTCCAACAACATAATGCCAGGCTATGTTTACCATAAACCCAAGGTCCTAAAGACATAACTGATAACAAATCTTTTGACATCGTAAACTTGAAGAGGAAAAGTCCACCAGACATAGCACATATTCCCACACTACCCTTGAGACGCCACTTAATAGCAACCCATTTCCTAACCATATCCACAGTAGGGCGGAAAGAGAGAAACTTTCCCACTACTGCATTCTTCATAGAAGAGAGAATCTTATCGCTGACCGAGTCAGCAATAGAAAAGTCCATTCCAAACACAATGACCTCATCCCCAAAAGAAGGAGGAGGGGGAGGGCCTAGTTTACTATTGGTTAGGACATCTTTCCACCCAATGGATTCAAAAGGAATCTCAATCGTTGAAACTTCAACCAAAGACATGGGCAACATCGAAAGATCCTCAGTCAAAAGACCTATCTCGCCAAGAGTGTCACCCAAGGGACACGAGTCCGCAAGATACAAGGAATTTGTAGAGCATGTTCTTTGCATCTATTTATTTTATAATTTTTTTGAAGAGCATCGTTAGGAATTCCTTTCTTCACACTTGGTCTTTCGTTGTTAAGAAATGGTGTGTAAAATTTGGATGCATTGTAACTATTTATTATTATCAACAAAATTAGTTTTTTTTCCTTTAACTAAAATATGTGTTAAAAAATAGAAGATGTAAAGTGGAATAAAGGGTTGGAAACATATTGCACCTATGCTCTGTTGATGTTAGAATCCTCATCTTTTATATCAATTAGATTAAAAAAACATTTTTTAGTGGCAACTACCAATACACCTATTGTTCTAGTGGGAAAATCATTTATAATTGTAAGCAATTATTTTATTGTGGTACTCAATATGAAGTTGTACTCTTGGCAAAGGTGGGGTATGATTTCAACAATACTTGATTCCTTCAAAATAAAGATGAAATCACAATATTCGCGATCATAGTCAATTTTCAAAGCAATTTAAAAACCCAATATGCAAATTATTGATCCTGCAATTATTTTATCTTCATGTTTTTGGACAAGATTTTCAATCACATTTAAGGTGATTGTCATTTCAAGTTTTATATATGTTAAATTAGCATGAATCCCTTCACATGTTATGTTAGCTTTATCTAGTACGGTTTTATATGCTACAATGATATCTCCTTCAAAAATGTTTCCATCTTTGCAAGCATTTAAATGCTCAATTGATATTGAATTTAGATTTTTAAGTACAACGAAAATCATAAAATCACTTATACTAGAGAACTGAATTCGTATAGTTTAGATGCAAATATAAAATTTTAATTACCTTTTGGATGTTTGTTGTTGTCTATGTTTTTATGTTCTCTTATTGGTTTTCATTCTTAGCTACAACAAAAGTATTTAATGTTCAAGTGTATATTATCAAATTATACTAGCTTTTTTGCATGGAATGATGTTTGAAATTATCTTAAGAGAGTATTAAAAAATTGCTTTCACTACAAATAAAAATCAAATGAGAATTAAAGAGGCAAGCTTAATTTATTGGAATGGAAAAGTTGAAACTATTAAAAATAAAAAAGATTGATTTATCGTCATGCATTATGTAAGTAAAGTTGTAATACAACACTAGTATTTTTTATTTTCTTTGTATAGTTTGTTTAAGTCCATGTTGCATAGAGATGCATTTTCTTATTTGTTATTTAAACCAATTTACATTTTTATTAAATAGATATATTTTTTTTAAAATAGACTTCATAATGCAAAAGTTCCACTATTAAGATCAATTAATTATTAAAAACATGTATTGGTATAGTACAATGTAATGAAGATGCAATAGTACAATGGCTAGAAGTCTAGAGGGAAGTAGAATAAGAATAATCAACATATTACAAATGTTAATAATAGTCACCTAAAAAAATTGTGATAAATGAACGTTATAAGTTTACAATAAATTTATGAAGTTCAAATCTCATTGAAATAAATGTGATACAAAATGCATGATTTTGGTTTGCATAAGCTATAGGTTTTTTATTTTTTATTTTCTTATTATATTGAATAATATATGCATAGCATTTTTTTCCAATCTAGGGATTATGTAAAATGTGATTGTTTTTATAGATATGTTTACTAGCATATTTAAGTGGAATTACTTTGTTCATTAATTTGAAATTTACAAAAGTAGCAAGATGGTCACTCCAAGATGGTCATTTGTAAATAGAAAATGTTTATGTATTTATATTACACCAAATGTGGTCAATTATCAGTTTGTGTAGAGTTTGTAATTGGTTTAACAAAAATTATACACGTGGTTTTGAATATGGTTCAAAAGTGATATTTTAGTTTTATTTTATATAAACTTGTCAATATTAAAATATCCTATAATGTACAAATATACTTTGTATATTTACATGTGAAACTACTTTATTGATGATGGTTATAATTTCCAATACTGGAGCATTAGGTCTTGTATAAAGATTACATACATTGATTTGATTGGTAAAAAAATGTATTGCTATTGTATAGTTTCAATATTTGTTGTTTTATAATGTCTTGTTTTAGATACAAAGAGATTTTTTATTTAAATTCATTATATCATGTATGTGATATGCGGAGAAGCAATTAAAATGTTCAAATAGATTGTTGGATATTTCATCAACTACTTTTTTCTTTACTTAATTTTTTTTTGTATTAAGAGCTTAAGCAAGAACAATGTTTCAATTAATTTTGTTCAAGAAAGTGGTGTATATGCTAATATGTGTTGTTTTATGATAGTAGGATAAAATTCCACATGTTGCATTGTAAGTCCTTGAGATTGGTGTATACTTCAAGTGTAGTGCCCCTCATGTTGTTCCCTATTAGACTGATTATTATTTTGTTAGGAAAGACATTATGACACCTTATTGATGTTAGATGTACTACTTGGATGATACTTTGATGATATCATTGTTACTTGAGTTATGCAGATGCTATGACAGTTTTATGGACATATGGGATTATGTGGATTAATTTAATTATGATCATTATGTGTTTATCTGATTATGGTTACTATGTGATTATCTGGTGATTGTTCTATGTTGTTTGTAAGTAACTGTTTGCTATACATTGATGCAGTTACTTGGTTGATGTGTCTTGGTGAAAGGGACGGTGTCACATTACTCATTCGTAAGTACCCTGCTACGCTGGGATTTAATTTCACGGTGTGTCTGACTATATGATTATATATATATGTTCGACCATTTTGTTTACTGTAGGTTGCAGGTACTAGGCATCAACTTCACCTGAATTAACGGGTCTGAGTGTGACTTAAACCCAATGGAAATTCTTAAAACGAAGATAACATATGGTCCCCTATGCTTTCCAACATCCTCAAAGAGGATGAGTATTCAATTGGTCACTCTGTCAGTCTTGTATGTTGTTTGTGGTCAATTGTTCTCACTTTCGACCTTGTTTATGCTTGGGTGATTATTATTGATATTTAGTTGTTAAATTAAATTGGGCTAATAAGGTTGTTTGATTAATTTTTGAATTAAATAAATTATTAAATAAACCATGTTGATAAATAGTATTCAAGTTGCCTTGGTTAATTAATTTATTAAATCAAATTGCTCAGTAAAAAAAAAAGTATTTTGATAAATAAATATAAAGATATTTATTATTAATGTTGAGTTTTAATAATAAATTAAAATGTGGGGAAAATAATATAAAATAAAATATTAAATTGGAAGTAGATAATGGATAATCAACTAAAACAATTAAAAAGATAGAAAAAGAATTTTTGAAGAACATGCATGACTTCAAACTACTTGTAGTTTAGAAACTTGTTATTTTGTGAGATTTTTATTTGATTTTTGTTTTAAAAAATTAACAGCTTTCCTGGTTAATAATTATCATTTTGGGAGAATATGGATTATGATTGATTTTTGGTTTTCAAACAGAGAACTTGGTTTGCAAGAAAATTATCTATAGAGTAATTGCATTGGGGGGGATTGTTTTAAAAAAAATTGAATTGGGGAAATATTATTGAAGATCGAGAATCTCAAAGATGTGGGGTTGCTGCAGAAACTTGAACTCGACATCGAACTTCGTCCTAGCATGCGTTAGATTCTGGGTTTGTTCATTTTTGTTCTTTATTTCAATGCTTGAACCTTGCTTCCATTCTTTTCTTTTATTGTTTGACTGTGATATTGTTGGTTTTGTGTTTCTCTCCTTATGTGGTCAACATGCAATATTGAGTATAGCTATATTGGTTCCATTTTAATGGTACAAATTTTATGTTGGAATTCACTTATTATGCTTTGCCTTGATAGTCATTGTTTTGGCACATGTATTATATTTGGTGTTTGAAGATTATGCTACAATAGAATATGAAACCTTATACATTTTAGATTTTGTCGATATGCTTTACCTTTCGTGTATAGCCGATATGTTTATTCTTTTGTGTTTGGACTTGATGGATATGAAGTATGTTAGCGTCGATGGTTAATTCCCAACAAATACAATGCTTACTGTATTCAATGTATTTATTACATAGTGGAGTTCGACAATAAACATCATATAGGATAATCAATGACTTCCATTCACCCTTCAGTACTTTTTGAATGCTTTAAAAATCAGTGAATTTGATGCATGCCCTTGTGTATAGTGTTCAATTTTTATGCCTTTGCTGAGTATGGTTTCTTTTGATGAATCGATGCTTTTGCTGGTTGAAGATCGCCGCCCTCTTACCCTTTCATGTTTCTTGGTTTTCATGTCATGTTCCCATCTCTTATGTGTCTTTTACCTGATGTTAAGTAAGGTTCAATTTTAGTGGTGGTTGTGGATGTCATGCCCTCCCAATTCTTTCTCCAGTGTAGCGTCCCTTGTGCTTAGGAAATTTAAATTACATGCTTTAAATCTTGATTTCGATGGGGATTTAATATGTTAGAGACCGATCTATTGAGGATTGTGTTGCGAGTCTTATGTGGTTTTTTGATTTGTATATATTCTATGATTTTTATTTGTGTATACTATATGGTTCGATACTTTTAGACCTGTGAGCATTCAAAAGTAATCTTGTATTGGTTGTTAAATTAACATATATGTTATTTAAGTATGGCATTTGAAAATAAATAAATAAATAAATAAATATATATATATATACATATATGCATGTGCGTATGTATATACATTTATTTATTCACATACGTATATTTATATCCGCTACTTCTATATAATCTGCTTTCTTATATTAAAGACAACATTCAGTTATAATTTATATATATATTTGCATATAAATTTTGATATTAGAAAAAGATTATCTAAGTCTTGTAATTAATTGATAATGTATTAAGCACATTGGAGATTGAAATAAATAGAGATTGATTGATTCATAATTAAGTAATTAGAAGATTGATAAATGAGATGATTAGATTACTTTCCTGGTTAATTATGAGTAATGATTTCTCTTACAATTACTTTCCTGGTTAGTTATGTATTTTGTGATTACATTATTGGAATTGTTTGCGTATGTGATGTATTATGTTTGGTTATTGGAAATTGGGGGTATTATTGTTATTATTCAAAAGTAGTACTTTGTGTTAAGGGGTTATTGGGAGACTTCTAGAGGCTTGGGGAAATTGGATTGAATATTGGATTCATGATTATTTTAGTTTGAAAATAGTTGTTTATGTCATTGAGATGTGTACATGAGGGTCTTTAGCCTTGCACTGCTTATTCACTATTATGGTCGGGTATTGTGAGCGAGATGGTCCACGCCTTGCTCTGGATATGTGTTTCTTGTGGTTCCATTTAGTGTGCAAGGTGGCCTTACCTAGTTTGGTGTGTTAGGTCTTCTAGTTGCTAGTAGGGGGAGTGGCTCTCAATGGGGGCTGAAATCCAAAGTGATTTCCAGGGTAACCCATTTCGGAGTTTCTTAACTCAATGATAACCTAATTAATAAATTAGGGGGTTAGGTAGAATTCACACTAATTAAGATAATTGGATGCCTCACCCATGCCTATAGTGCTCGTTCAAGCTAAGGATGGGTTGAGAAGGCTTGGTTGGCAAGACCAACTTCCTTGTCCTCACGAAAGGAATGTTGGTTCCACATGTGTCACCCTATGGGGTCGGGACATAGTGAGAGGTATACTAGGGTAACCATAGATGGGGGTTGACGTCTACTAAGAGATTGTTAGGGTAACCCATGCCAGGACCATGCAATGACACTCTTCCTTACAACAACCTAGCATTCCCTAGTCATGTGGTCCCCCTTTATTGTGTGCATGCCTTTGGAAATGGTGTCTCTATTATGTGATGTTCACGTTGCATTGAGTTATGTTGGAGCCATGTTTAGTACTTTTATGTTAGCCTTTTGTCTTCTTGACTATTTTTGTAGTGGGACCTTATTGTTATTCCTAACACAGGGGGTGGGCCTTAGGGTTCCACATGGTTAGGTGGATTGTGATTTTTCTTCCATTGGGTTTCTCTTGTTATTGATCATGTGTGTGAAGGATGTACCTCTTGTAGCAGATTCTGCATCTTGTATCAATTCAAGGAGACAAGTGATTATGTTATGTATTAAACTTGTATATCATTTGTATCATGTAATGTAATCTTGATGTATTCTTCCCATTGTATTCAAGGAAGCATTGATGTAAGCTTGTAACAATGTAATGATGTACCCTCATGAAAGAGAATTTGTATATGTACTTTTTGGTTCTTTATAAATGATCTTTGATGGTTACTTATCTGATGTTATAATATGGAATTGTATGTGTTTATTCATTTAATGCAATGGTTTTAGAATGAACTCTTGTTGTTAGTTAATTCATGTTGTATGTTTAGATCTTGGTAATAGTTTTGCTATTAATGTAGTCATGGAACCTTAGAGGACATAGGTTAGCTTATATGTTATGTTTAGATATGATTTACATTTCTTGTTATTGCACTTTAAAAAAAATAAAAAATTGTATCATTATTGTAGTTAGTTGTGTTGTCCTTTAGGGTTCTTTGGAGGGGACATTACCCCTGGTATTAGAGCCAAGTTCTAACACTAGGTACTCTGATTTAATTGAGCCCATTATGTTGTCCTAGTGCTTAGACTCCTGAGCTTATGTTTTTCCCTTTTGATGTTGTGTAGGAAGATGCCTAGAGGTCAAGGTCAAGGTCGTGGTAGAGGCCATGGTGGCGGCCATGGGGCTAACCGCCAAAACAACCCTTCTCAATGTTCCCACAAGAGTGATCATGAGGAATAACAAAGTTCTTAGAATAACCCGGGAGGCGGAGGTTAGGTTTTGGGTTAGCCAGAGATAGGGGGAGCTCAGTTGCACCATATTCTTGAGGAGTGTTGATGGTCCAAATGGCACAACATGCAAACAAAATATTGTTATTATGTTTCTCCTGAAAGAGAAAGATAACATAGGGAAATCTAACTCCCAAGGTCCTAGTAAGATTATGCTGGTTTCACTTAATGGTTGATGTGACTATAATGTTCAAGAGGCCTGCTGGTGTTGAGCTTCTGGATTGTTATAAGATCAGACATTAAACCTACTTTAACTAGGGGTTTTAAAGAAACAAAAAAATATAGATTAAAGCTTTGGAACTGAAGAGAAAGTTAATTCATCCAAGTAATCAGACTTGTTTCCTTCTAAGTAATTCCTAAACTAAAACTTCAGAATAAAATCAACTTGTAATTAACACATAGTTTCATTCATTCACAGTGCAAACTCCAACAACAGATTATAAATCATCATTTAAATAGAACATAAGATAAAATTTCATTCCTTGAAAGCTTTTCAAATCAAATAATTTACCCAAGACAAATACCTTTTTGGAGCACAATATGAAGTAGATTTAAATTTGGCTACTTCTACTGTTGGTGAAACAGATAAACAACCTTTGCAAATCTGGCACAATCACTAGTGTATAGAAAACCCATGTCTTCAAATCATCTCCATCTACACTAAGAAAACCTAAAAGATGCATCTACTTCCTTCTACTCTCGAGTTTCTCTCTACCTTCTAACCCTAACTTGCTAATTCTTAACTAAAGAAAATCTCTCTACGTGTGTCCCTTTTCAATTTTTTTTATCCTCTAAAATCTATCTATCCTCAAGTATCTCTCCTATCGTCTATCTCCTATCTTCTATATCTAACAAAAGAGGCAACAATGCCATATATACGTGTGCCTTCAAAATATCAGCCCTGTTTTAGGGTTTACAAAAATGTCAGTTTTTAGTAGAGTCAGCCCTATAAGAGTTTGAATAAAGTCAAGGATGCATTTAATGCACATACCCTACTCATGTTGGTGAGAGATCACTCTAGGGATAGTTTTTCAGATCTTTTGCAACCATCACATTAACTTATGGCCCTCGTGTCTGCCCTCAAACTTCTTTGCAGAGCTGCTTTGAATGTTCAAAAGTATAGTCATTAATGCTGATCCACTTTTGCTAGTAGACATCCCAGCTATCCTCAAGACTCGCGACTTCTTTGTTTCTGTCTAGATCTTTCTTCAAGTTGACCTTTTTGTAAAGTGGCATTTGACTTTCTTGTGTAGATCCTTACAGACGAACACCATTGCTAGCCGAGCTGACTCATCATCCCTGATTACTGGGTAGATCCATATTGCTCACAGTCTATTGATCATCCTCACAAGAATGGCCACACAGTCCAACCACCACTGGTTCGCCTTCAACTTCATCTAATTGGTTGAACGGACACCACATAAGATTTTCAGGCTGTCAAAGGTCATTCAAAATGGATCGCATGTCGGTGATACACTAGCTGTGTCTCCTCGATGCTACAATGCTCCACAACAGCTACCGACATAACATACAACTATTGGCAAGAGTTCATAGCGAGCGGCAAGAGTTATACCGATGTCAAAGATTGTCACCCAGACTATCACTATTAGCCAGACATCATAGCGAACCCTCAAAAGTTATACCGCAACATCCCTCCATTGGTCAGACAATTGCCATTGGCAAGAGGTCTTGGCGAAGTCCATAACACATGTCGGTGAGACTTCTAGTCCTTGACAAGACATCACAATGACTTTACTCTTTCGAGAGTTCCACACTAGATCTAATTGAGGCACGCTTTCCAACAGACTTCCTTGAGAATCAACATCAGATGTTCTTGACATGCTCCAATCCTGCAAAACAATGTCTCATTAGTCCTCCAAGCATAAAAGATATTATCATTCCTCGTCTTATCCTTCAGACCCTTCATTCAAAACTTAACTTCGACAGAGGCAGGACCAAATCCAAAATTGGAAACACACTTTCCTTTAAAACTGGTAGGGGTGGAGCCAAAATGGAACCGGAATCAGGACTGGAGTCAAAACAGGAACTGAACCCAAACTATTCACCAACTTCATATTCATTGCCCCATTCTGGCTCTGACCTTGCAAAAGGTAACGTAGCCCAGGAACAAACACAATCGGGATCAGGGAAAAAATCGATCCCAAATGAAACAAAACAGGGGCGGGGGCAGTGCCAAATCCAACACTGAAACTTTTCTAAGTTTCAGGTTCAGATTCCATCCCGTTCTCGCCTCTGACAACATACAAAGAGATGACAAAAAGGACAAAAAAAGAAAAAGGGAGGTGAAGAAAAACATCTTGCGACCAAACATAAGGAGCAAAGGTAAAAAGAACAAAGCTAGCGGAACTAGAACCTGAAACTTAGAAAGGTTCCAGAGTTCGGTTCTGGTCCTGGTTCTGTGTCCACTGGAACAAAACTGAAAACGCACAAGGCAAAAACGAAAAAAGGCAGAATCAAAACTGGGAAAGGAACATAAATCATAACTTGGGAGGAATTCCAAGTTTGGTTTTAGTCCTGGGTCCGTGCTTGCCGGAACAAAAGGAAAAGGCCCAAGGAAGAAAGGAAAATTCCTAAGGCACAAAACACAAAACCAAAGGGAAACGACAAACAAACAAAAGAAAAGGACCAACCCACATATTAGTCAAAAACAACCAACAAAGAAGAAACAAAAAGAAAAGTGGAGTCGGAGTCGGGATCGGAATAGAAAATGACCTGGAACTTTACAAGAGTTCAATGTTCAAATTTAGATCCAGACCCGGCTCCGACAAAACAAGTGATAGACTTAGGAGGAAAATTAAAGAACTCCTAAGACCCAACCAAACAACCAAAGGTGATAAAAAGAAAAGAAAAGGGGGACTCATTTTGTTCAAAAATAAAATGGAGTGGTTATGCAAGGCATAAAAAATGGCGACTCGACTGGGAAAATGGTTTACCCATTTTAAGATATTGAAGAATTTAATCATCCTAAAACTTATAACTTATGAGACACGTTAACTTAAGTGTGATCAACATATTTAAGTAAAGTTGAGCTAGAATCTCAAATGTAGGACCAACATAAACTATTTCTTGAATCTGAGTGTGTGCATGCTTCTAGTGCATCCTTCTTTATTTGAGCTTTCTCCACATCTAAAGAACTATATCTACGATTCAAGATACATGGGTTGAGTCCTTCAACTATCGTGCAATAGAATCTTGGGTATTGCTTCACTGCCAGCCAGACGTCCATAGCCCCGATGAAGATGCCTCTAGTTCTCTTAAAGCATTGCTCTATTTCCAGCAGGGCATCCATAGCCCCGATAGAGATACTTGAATTACCCACTCAGTATTGAGTTTTCCTTTATTTTAATGCTTCTCTTCTTTTCCTGTTTTTTTTTTTACAGGCCTTACTTGTGAAAATTATTTTCAAAAACCTCCTCAATAAAAAGAATTTAATAGTCTGAAATGTGGGTTGAGAACTACAGTGGATCCTATGACAGTCTTAGGGAAACAAATTTTTTCACTTGAATCGAAGATATAATTACCTAGAGATGAATAGGCACTTCATAGTTGGATGTTTTACCTATTTTGTGATAGATTTCAATGATAGTTCAGGAGGTTATCTACAATACACCTTACTCCTAATAGCCTTCAAACTCATGCTAAAATGACTATAAGGCATGAATTTTAGAACAAAATCTTTCGACATATATGCCTAAAAATGCCTAAACCAATTTCTCTCCTAGTGCCCACAATATTCTTTGAATAACAACCCCAATGTTTTAAGATGGAAAGAAAAAAAATGATCCCAAAGAGGAAAATAAAATAGACACAAAAAAATCAGAGGAAATGAAAAGAAAGAAAGAAACAACAAACAAACAAAGAACATAAGCAAAGAACCAATAATTACACAAAATACACATATATAATTAATTCAAAAACTCAACCCTTTACGAGCCGAAGTAATGCTTGAGAAATTTCCCATTGACTAGCAATGGAATAGGTTCTCCTGTCAAGGTGCTCAAATGAAAAGCATTCTCCCCCAAGATTTCAGCCACTTGATACGGACCTAGTCAGAGTCTATCAAATTTCTGGTGATCACCCTTTTTCTCCTTAGCCTTGTCCCACAATAGCACTAGATCTGAGATTCTAAATGCCTTGATCTTAGCTCTCTTGTCAAACCAACGTTTGACAACAACTTGATGTTTGAAAAAATGCTGTAGAGCAGCGTCTCTCTATTCTTCCATGTTTAAAAGGTTGTTTAGTGTTACCTCAATCCGGTCGTCCCTTGTATAAAACTCCTGCATGAACTTAAGAATAGGTATCTGTAAATGTATGGGGAAAAATGGATCATGGCCGTAGACTAACTTGAGAGGGGAACTTCTTAGGGCAACCTTAATACGGGTTTGATTTTCCCATAAGACAAATCTCAACTGGGTATGCCAGTCCCTAGGATTACTTTCAAGTAGCTTCTTTATTACTTCTAACAAATTCTTGTTAGTAGATTCCACTACACCATTTCCCTGAGGATAGTAGTTAGAGGAATACTTCAAGATAATTTTATGTTTGTAAGCCCATTATATAAATTCAGCAAATGAAAAGGCAGGGCCATTGTCACATACCAGGGCGAATGGCACTCCAAACCTAGTAACAATATTTTTAGTAAGAAATTTGATAACCACCTCAGTGGTGCTGTTCTTGCATGGTTGTGCCTCAATCCAACAGGTGCAATAGTCTATAGCAGTTAGGATGAACTTGTGTCCTGCAGAAGAATTAGGATTAATAACCCCAACAAAATCGAGTGCCCATTGGGCAAATGGTCTTACCTCATATACTGGTTGTAGAGGCATTGTTGAATTACGCTCCTTTGATGTAGAAGTTTGATATGTATGACATGTTCGGACATGTTGATGTGCATCCTTGAACACATGGGGCCAATAATATCCTAACCTGAGGATTTAATGAGCCAAAGAATCTATTGATCCGTGTATTGTGCCATGCCTACCATGAAATTCAATCATGACATGTTTGGCTTCTTGTTGATCCAGACATCGCAAGTACACCCCTTCATAATTTTTTCTATATAGAGCCCCTCCTTTGAGCATGTAATGGGAACTCTTCATCCTTAGTGCCCTTCTCTGGGTAGCATTCATCCCATTTGGGTGTCTATTATTGAGAAGGAAGCAGATCAAGTTAGCGTACCATGGGTCCTTGGTAAATGAATGCACAATATATTGCTGATAGGTGATATTCTTGTCAACATCTACCATGGCTTTTGATAAACCTTGTCCTTAGACAAGTTTCATTGGATGGATTTCTAAATCATACTCTTGCAGGATAGCCATCCATTTTCCTCTCCTTTCTGCTAATTCGCTTTGCATAAGGAGAGACTTGATCATTGGATCAGGCACTATAGCAATAACTTGGCTTCTCAAAATGTAATGCCTAAACTTTTTTACTACCCGTACCAATGCAAAGACCTATTTTTCCAAGGGTGGGTACTTGACTTCTGCATTCTTGAATAGTGAGCTCATGAAGGCAATTGTCCTTTCATCTCCTTCACCTCTACGCTGTGTTACGACTGATGCACATGAATGATCAGATACAAATGAATAAATATAAAATGGCTTTAGGTAATCTAGGTTGGTAAAGACTGGTGCCTTAGATATTGATTGCTTAATCTACGAAAATGCAGATCTAGCCTCATTGCTCCATTCAATTTCAACATCTTTCTTCATCATCTTGTTGAGGGGTTTGACAATTTTTGAAAACCCTGTTATGAACTTCCTTACGAAATTAATCCTCCCAAAGAAGGACCTCATCTCCTTTTTACTACCCGGCATCGTTAATTTCAAAATAGCCTCAACTCTATCTCAATCTATGGATATTCCCTTTTCTGATATCACATGCCCTAACAGTTTCCCTTTAGAAACTCCAAAGACACACTTCTTGGGATTAAGAGATACTCCATAGCTGATACATCTTTTAAGGACCTTGGCTAAATCAATAGCATGATCCTCTCTCTTTTTGGAAATTTTTTTCAAGTCATCCACATATATAATAATGCACTTACCTATCAAATCCTTAAAATCCACATCCATTGCACACTAAAGGTAGCTCCAATGTTAATGAGGCCAAATGGCATGCATCGATAGACAAATGTCCCCCATTTTGTAGTGAAGGCAGTCTTCATCCTGTCTTCATGGCTGACTAGCACTTGGTTATACCCAGAATAGCCATCTAAAAATGACATCATCTAGGATCCATTAACAATTTGTAACACCTCATCAAGAGAAGGAAGTGGATAGTTGTTCTTCTTTGAGGCTTTGTTCAAGTTTCTGAAGTCAACACACAACCTGATCTCCCCACTTTTCTTACGCACTAGAACTAGATTGACAACCCACATGGAGTGCCTTACTGGGAAGATGTTCTTGTTGATAAAAGTTTTTGTACTTCCTTCTGCATCAATGGTTCAATCAAAGCATTAACCGGGCACTGCTTTTGAGGAAAGGGGTTGGCTTTTGGTTTCAACGGTATTGTGTGTGTGATCACAGAGGTGTCAAAAGTCTTCAAAATTTTATAACTCTAGGAAATTTCCATAATATCTTCTTTTAACACCCTAATTATCTCATTTCTGATCTCCTCGGGGCAGGTCTTACCTATAAGGACACTTCTTTCGGGACCCGAATCAGCCAAATTAGTAGATTCATACCTTCCTCCAATTTGCGTTGGCACTCTCTCCCAAGCCCGAGGATCAGAATCAAATATTATTTCTAAGGCTACCATCCCCTTGGGGATGCTGTTACTCTTTAAATTCATCACTCCTCCTGAATCACAACCTTCAGGGTCTCGTTCTCCTTGATCTCTATCCAATTCATCTATGATTTGCCCTTCAAAGACACCTAAACTTTCCAAGAAGGCAAGTATGTGTTCGTCATCCTTAAAGACTTGAAAATTCCTAACATTATCAGGGACTGCTAGGATTGAAACTAGCTCAACTAAAAATATTTTCAATTTGGAGTCCTGCATAGGCTCCAAAGTACTAGCAATAACTGCCAAAGAATCTGCTATCTGATTTTGCTCCCTAGGAATCAGGGTAATTTCGTAAGCGTTAAAGTCCTCGATTAGATTCCAAACCCTATTTCTATAAGTAGACAATCTTTTATCATGGCAAGTATATTGGCTGTGAACCTATTTGATAATGACTTCAGAGTCCCCCATCACCATAAGAGATGTGACCTTCTGATGGGAAAACATTAAGCCCCTAGAAAGTGCTTCGTACTCTGCCACGTTATTTGTGCAACCAAACTATAGCCTATAGGAGGAAAAGTAAGTCTTCCCTTTTGGATTGGTTAATTCAACCCCTGCTCCACTTCCTGATTTAGACTTGGAGCCATCAAATTTTAGAATCCATAATTGATCTGGGGTTGGGATTTCTTTCCTTTTCTGGCCTACAGTCTTTTGCTTAGCAGAAGTATATGACGGCTCGAACTGGTGTTGATCATCAATACTTGAAGGCAACTGGGGGCATAGTTCATTCAAAGATTCCTCTGAATTGAAAATTTATTCAGGAAGTGATTCCTGAACCTCCTCTTGAGTCAAGTCATGATTTAGTACCTTTTTCACCAATCCCCTAGGCGTTGGATGTGTTTTTGGAGTAGGTGCAATTGGAAAAAACTGAGATTCCTCTGCCCCTAGTTGTAATTCAGAACACAGAACCCGAGTCTGCTTGAGTTGGGCAAGTAATTCCCTCTTAGTAGAGCTAGCTCTCATAAGGATGGTTACATCCTTTGCTTGAAATGGAAACTCACTGATAGGGGCCTGAGGTTGACACTCACCAATTTCTTCTACTGAGGAAACATGTTTTAAGATATCTACACAAGATTTGCAAGTTAACTCAGAATGATTCTGGTAATGAACCCTACACCAATTAGGAAGTAGGAGACTATGAATATCAACCTATTCTCCCATTACCAACCTATCCTTTTGTAATTTTGTGATTAGGACTTGCTGATTAATAGTAATCATTGGGTCATTTTGCTCTGAGAGGGGTGAGTCATCAAAATGAAGTATTGAAAAATTCATGACCTCCTCTTGCTTATAAACTCCTATCTCAATTTCAAAATAGGCTACTTCATTAGGGAAGTCATACTTAGTAATCATATGTTTGAGCTTGGGCTCACTTTCAATTCTGATCTGGGTTGCTATCCCTTTCCAAGGTAGCCACATGTGTGAGAAATCCAAAGAAAAATATCCACATAGAATTTTCATCAGGTCTCTGCTTAGGATCTCCCATAGGTTTCTGGGATATCTACAATTTGGATATCCACATAAGTTTGGATCCTTGGATCAGGCCCAATCTGTACATGGATATTTTTTAGCTCTCCTACCACATTAACTTTTGTTTATCTAACTAGATAACCTTTTTATTTGTCTGGAGTAGGCTCAGACCTAATTTTCTACAAATGGAAAATGGAATAACATTCCCCAAAGCCCCAGAATCCAGTAGACAATTATGTAAATTCTTTCCAAAAATTCTCAAACTTAGCAAGAAAGGCGGAGTACCAATCTTACCTTTATAGAGAGCTGCATTCATCTCATTAGCAGGAGTCACCTTTTCTCTTCCTTTTGACTTGTCTGCCTCCCCCAAGGCTTTCAATAGGATTTCCTTTTGAGCCAGACACCATTTCAAAATATCAAAGAAAGACATTGAAGTCTTATGCCTCTGCCTTTCTATAATGAAATCAAATTCTGAATCATTCCTAACTTGATATTTAGGAATTGAAGATGAATTATCTTTGTTCTGAGCATCTGATGGTCCCTTTGGTGGTGGAGGATTATTATCCACATTCTGATTTGGCGGGACCATATTATTAGGAGGGGCAGAGGTCGTGAATGACCCTTTGTTCTGATTTCTAAGGAAATGGCCTCCCTTGGTTTGGAAAGCTTGGGAATCATTCACCTCTTCTACTGCTTCATTTTCTTCCTGGTTGGGAAATGGAAGCTCTTCCTCAAAGATATCATATGCCAGGGCAGTATCTGTTGATCCACCAAATTTGTTGGATGCACCTTGGAATGGAGCATCAGCTTGAGCTATCTTAACCATTTTTTCCATTTTTGAAAAATTTACCTCAGAATGAACCGCTGTATCATGTAGTCTACACCAATTAGTCATAAGGTGGAGGTCTGCCACATTGGCAGTGTGTGGCCTTTCTTCTCTCACTTGATAATTGTGAGAAACTCCTCCATTATTGGGTCTAGTATTCCATGACCTATTGTTGTTAGGCCTTTGATTGTATCCTCTATTATGATTTTGATAGTTTTGATAGTTTTGATTAGAGGAGTTTTGGTTCTGGAAATTCCTATTGATGTTTTGGTTGGCATTGTTGTTTTGATTGGAATTTTGGTTTGGATAGCCACCCTGATTAGAATACCCTCCCTGATTCTGAAAACCTTGGTTCTGGTTGTGAAGGGAATTTTGTCTAAGTTGAGCCATGTCATTAGACATCTAAGAGAGTGTCTTTTTAAGAGTCTCCATCTCGTTGGTCAGTTGGAGAGTCTTTTCACTTTCTACATTCTTCACAACAAAAGATTGATTGACTGAACTTGATCCTCCAGCTTGATTTTGGTAATTTTGATTTTGTTGGGAGGAATCCTGGGGACCATTGTTAAAAAATGGCATGGGAGGTGAAGCTTGGAATTCAAACATGGGTCCGTATTGGGCATGGGACATCCCTGGGACTGTATTAAATAGAGGGGTTTGATTGGACATTGGGTATCCTAAAGGAGGGAGAACCCCTCCTAGACTCCCGAATTGCAGATTGATCTATTGTTACAATTGAATAGTGAGATAATATACCTTAGCCAAAGACTCAGTTTTGTTAGCATTATAGGTCCTTTTCAAGAACAAGCCAATCAAAGGGTCCACAACCCTTAAGTATGCCAAGATGGCAATGTTCTCAGCCACCAAGTAAGGATCCTGCAACCTTCGGTACATTCTCTGGAACCTGGTGTTGAATAGAGGGAGTGGTTCATGATGTTCCTTTCTTATGGTGGAAAATTGGTGGTAAAGGATAGCAGGGTCTACATAAACCCTGAATTGATTGATAAAAGTGTTCTCCAAATCCTTCCAACCTCGAATCGAGCCTTGGGGTAAGTTCAAGTACTAATTGTATGCCATGTCTCTCAATGAATAAGGGAACAACCTGCACACAACATCTTGATGAGCTACCTGAGCAAGGGTACAAGCATCCTTAAATTCTTGTATGTGTTCCTCGACACTTCTTGACTCCTCGTGCATGTACTTAGGACAAAACCTCTCTGGGTTCTTTGGGAGATTGTGTATACCTCTAGGGATAGTCCCCAATGGTGAAGGGTTATTAATGAAGTAAGCCATTGGTGGCGGTGGTGGGGGTTGACCCAGCTGTAATGGCACTTGAGATGGATTTGGTGGTGAATTGATAGGTATTCGCTGGGGTATTGGTGAAAAAACCGGTGGAGTGAGTGGAGCTGATAAGGGTGGTATGATGGTTGCCCCAGTCTTGTGAATCTTATGTCTTGTTGGGGTCTTGAGTTCTATCAAAGGTGGTGGGTTGTCAATTGATCAAAGAACTCTATGGGACCTCTCTGGTGAGAAAGACCCAAAATTATCTAGTTTTCTCTTCTGGGCCCTCCCTCTAGTGCCATTCCTGTTGATGGTCCAAATGGCACAACAACATGCAAACAAAATATTGCTATTCTATTTCTCCTAAAAGAGAAAGATAACATAGGGAAATCTAACTCCCAAGGTCCTAGTAAGATTATGTTGATTTCACTCAATGGTTGATTTGACTATAATGTTCAAGGGGCCTGCTGGTGTTGAGCTTCTAGATTGTTATAAGATCAAACATTAAACCAACTTTAACCGAGGGTTTTAAAGAAACAAGAAAAGATAGATTAAAGCTTTGGAACTGAAGAGAAAGTTAATTCATCCAAGTAATCAGACTTGTTGCCTTCCAAGGAATTCCTAAAATAAAACTAAAACTACAGAATAAAATCAACTTGTAATTAACACACAGTTTCATTCATTCATAGTGCAAACTCCAACCACAGATTGTAAATCATCATTTAAATAGAACATAAGATAAAATCTCATTCCTTGAAATCTTTTCAAATCAAATAATTGACCCAAGACAAATACCATTTTGGAGCACAATATGAAGTAGATTTAAATCTGGTTACTTCTATTGTTGGTGAAACAAATAAATAACATTTACAAATCTGACACAATCACCAGTGTACAGAAAACCCATGTCTTCAAATCATCTCCATCTACACAAAGAAAACTTGAAAGATGCATCCACTTCCTTCTACTCTCGAGTTTCTCTCTACCTTCTAACCCTAACTTGCTAATTCTTAACCAAAGAAAATATCTCTACGTGTGTCCCTTTTCAATTTTTTTATCCTCTAAAATCTATCTATCCTCAAGTATCTCTCCTATCATCTATCTCCTATCTTCTATATCTAAAAAAAGAGGCAACAATGCCATATATATGCGTGCCTTCAAAATATCAGCCCTGTTTTAGGGTTTACAAAAATGTCAGTTTGCAATAGAGTCAGCCCTAGAAGAGTTTGAATAAAGTCAAGGATGCATTTAATGCACATACCCTACTCATGTCAATGAGAGATCACTCTAGGATGGTCTTTCAGATCTTTTGCAACCATCACATTAACTTTTGGCGCTCATGTCCGCCCTCGAACTTCTTTGCAGAGTTGCTTTGAATGTTCAGAAGTATAGTCATTAATGCCGATCCACTTTTTCTAGTAGACATCCCAGCTATCCTCGAGACTTGCTACTTCTTCGTGTCTATCCAAATCTTTCTTCAAGTTGACCTTTCTATAAAGTGGCATATGAATTTCCTGTGTAGATCCTTACAGATGAACACCACTACTAGTCGAGCCAACTCATCATCCCCGATTACTGGGTAGATCCATATCGCTCAGAGTTTGTTGATCATCCTCACAAGAATGGCCGCACAGTCCAATCGCTACTGGTTCACCTTTAGCTTCATCTGATTGGTGTAACAGACACCATGTAAGATTTTTAGGCGGTCAAAGGTTGTTCAAACTGGATCGCATGTTGGTGAGACACTAGCCCTATCTCCTTGATGCTACAATGCTCCACAGCAACCACTGGCATAACATACAATTGTCGGCAAGAGTTCATAGTGAGTGGAAAGAGTTATACTGATGTCAAAGATTTTCACCCAAACTATCACTATCGGCCAGACATCATAGCGAACCCTCAAAAGTTATACGACAACATCCCTCTATTGGTCAGACAATCGCCATCGACAAGAGGTCCTGGTGAAGTCCATAACACATGTTGGTGAGACTTCTAGTCCTCGACAAGAAATCATGGTGACTTTACTCTTTCAAGAGTTCCGCACCAGATCTAATTGAGGCACACTTTCCAACAAAATTCCTTGAGAATCAACATCAAATGTTCTCGACATGATCCACTCCTGCAAAATAATGTCTCATTAGTCCTCCAAGAATAGAAGATATTATCATTCCTCGTATTATCCTTCAGACCCTTCATTCAAAACTTAACTTTGGTAGAGGCAGGACCAAATCCAAAATTGGAAACACACTTTCCTTTAAAACTGGCGGGGGTGGAGTCAAAATGGAACCAGAATTGGGACCAGAGTCAGAATGGGAACTGAACCCAAACTATTCGCCAACTTCATATTCATCGCCTCATTCTGGATTTGACCCCACAAAAGGTAACGTAACCTGGGAACAAAAACAATTGGGATCGGGGAAAAAACTGATCCTGAACGAAACAAAATGGGGGTGGGGGCGGAGCCAAATCTGACACTGAAACTTTTCCAAGTTTTAGGTTTGGATTCCATCCTGATCCTTCCTCCGACAACATATAAAGAGGTGACAAAAAGGATGAAAAAAGAAAAAGGGAGGGGAAGAAAAATATACCGCAACCAAACATAAGAAACAAAGGTAAAAAGAACAAAGCCGGTGGAACCGGGACCAAAACAGAATTGGAACCTAAAACTTAGAAAGGTTCCAGAGTTCGGTTCCAGTCCTAGTTCCACATCCCCGGAACAAAACCAAAAATGCCCAAGGAAAAAAACAAAAAAAAGGTGGAACCAGAACCAAGAAAGGAACAAAAATCAGAACTTGGGAGGAATTCCAAGTTTGGTTGCAGTCTCGGGTCCGTGCCCACTGGAACAAAAGGAAAAATCCCAAGGAATAAAGGAAAATTCCTAAGGCACATAACACAAAACCAAAGGGAAATGAAAAACAAACAAAAGAAAAGGACCAACGCAAATATTAGTCGAAAACAACCAACGAAGAAGAAACAAAAAGAAAAGCGGAGTCAGAGTCGGGATCAGAACGGAAAATGAACCTACAAATTTACAAGAGTTCAATGTTCAGATTTAGATCCAGACCTGGCTCTGACAAAACAAGAGACAAACTTAGGAGGAAAATGAAAGAACTGCTAAGACCCAACCAAACAACCAAAGGCGATAAAAACAAAAGAAAAGGGGGACCCATTTTTTTCAAAAATAAAATGTGGTGGTTATGCAAGGCATAACAAGGAGGTCCTCACTCGTCTAGGCCATAGGAAAGAGGGTCATTATCAAGTGTTTAGGGAAAGAGAACAATATCCTAGGAGGAGAGAGGTTACATCAGAGTAGGATTCTATTACAATAGGTCATATGAGGGATCTTTTGAGGGCACACCCTCCTACTTTTGATGGTTTAGGTGGTGGATTGGAGGTAGAGACTTGGTTGATCAATCTAGATAGGTGTTTTTACATGCATCTATATGGTAGCAACACCAAGGTGAGATGTACCATCATGCACCTTAGAGGTTTTGCCTCAACATGGTAGCGTTTGGAGGAACAAAAATTGCACATAGATATTGGTTCAATGTCTGGGAGATGTTCATGGAGAGGTTCATAGCTCATTTTCTATCAGATAACTAGAGACAACACTGTGCTAATGAGTTTCATGAGTTAAGACAAATGGCCATGTCGGTGGAGCAGTATGAGCGCAGGTTTTATGAGCTTAAGTAGTATGTTGGTATCAACAATGACGAGGCTATGTTGGTGCAACATTTTATTAGGGGTTTGAATGCCCGTATCAGTGGAGGAGTCCATGTATTCAAGTTGAAGATCATGGAATTGGCAATGGAGAAAGCTCATTTGGTGGAGGAAAGTTTGGCCATGGCGTTAGGAGGTCATACAGATGTACAGATTGGTAGCACACCTCTAGCAGGATTTGGATCTTGAGGTGGTCAATCTCAGGTAGTGGGTTCCTCTAGGAGCCATCATACACCTGCTAAGGGTGGATAGCAACATCAACAACATTCTCAGACAAAACATAAGAACTCACAGTCTTAGCAAGGTGGTGGTTCCCAGTCTGGGAAAAATCAAAATTGGTAGCGAAACAAGCATAATCATTATGACCAGCTAGCACATAGCACACATACTGCAACTAGTAGAGGTAGTTTTTAGCAGTCCAATGCACCCATTGGTGGTAGAGGATATGACAAAGATACAAGATGTTTCTCTTGTGGCTAGCAAGGCCACATAGCTAAACAGTGTCCTTAGAAGAATACGATAGGATTCAGTCAGAGGCCGACAACTTCAAAGCCAATAGTGGGTAATGCAAGTAGGTCTCACATATTTTTTGCAGTGGTTGATAACCACCAAGTAGAACTTCTAGGTACCATGGTGGAGGCTACTAGTGTGTTACAAGGTATTGGTATCTCTATTCTTTTTGACTTTTGTGCTTCTGACTCATTTCATAGTAGAGCGTAGTGGACTAGTGGTAGCAAAGCAAGGTGTTAAGTGGCAGGTCGAATTGGCCTCTAAAGCTAAGAGAGTGGTAGAATCCCTTGTGCATGGTTGTGGTTTGAGGATTGGATAACTCATTACGACGATGGATCTTTGCATCATGCCCCTTGGGTCTTATGATGTTGTTTTGGGTATGGATTGGTTGGATGCTCACCGAGCAATATACGATTACCGACATAAGTTAGTGCAGTGTGTGGATGATTCTAGCAGAGAGGTAGAGGTTGTTGGCATTTAGAGGCCCATCTCCTTATGAATGATTTTTGCTATGCAATTGAGGAGATGTATGTGTCAGGGTTGCCATTTTTTGTTGTGATAGTCAATGATTCAAATCTAGGGGAGAGTCGAGAGGTGTCCCTTGATGATTATCCTATCCTTAGAGAGTATGTAGATGTCTTTCCCAGTGAGATTCTAGGGATGCAACCTAAGTGTGACATCGATTTTAGGATAGACCTTGTTCCCAGAGTAGAACCAATTTATCGAGCTCCATATCGAATGACCACTCAAGAGCTTCAGGAGCTTCCATTGTAGTTAGAGTTGTTGGTGAAGGGGTTTATTCATCCTAGTGTTTCCCCTTGGGGAGCACTGATTATATTTGTGAAGAAAAAGGATAGATCCCTCTAGTTGTGTATTGATTATCAATAGTTAAATAAGGTGATAGTGAAGAACATGTATCCCTTACTGAGAATTGATGACCTCTTTGATCAAATTAAGGGAGCTAAGGTGTTTTAAAAAATTGATCTAAAGTCGGGGTACCATCAATTGCGCATCTTCAAGGTAGACATTCATAAGATTGCATTTTGCAGTCGCTACGAGCACTATGAATTCACTGTTGTGTCATTCAGGTTGATGAATGAATTGTTTGTGTTCATGAGTTTGATGAATGGAGTGTTTTGTACATGTTGATGCCAAAATTTGATGAGGTAATAGTGTCTTATGGGAAACTCAGTTTATGGGGGACCCTTTTGCACTAAATTGAGTGACCTATGGGTTTTTAGAGAAGCCGACTTCTTCTATAATGGGGGTTTGGAAAGGGAAAAGAAAATAGATATAATAAAATAAAGTCTAACCTAAGGCGATGCACCAAGACTTAATGATAGGAATGATAAATCATAGATCTAAGGGCCTGATTAGTGTTTGTAGTGTCCAAGAACATCAGAAATTGGAGATTATAGCATGGACAATCCATTCATTGACATAAAATAATATTGCATACATTCCTACTGCCAAGAAGAGTCATTAGACATGGTCTAGCTTAGCAAAATTGCATTCAACATGTATAGAAGTTCTCAAATGAAATATCTAGACAATAAAAGCATAGTTTATAGTTTGATCAAATAGCATGAAAGAATAGAAAGGCCGAACAATTGGCACAATCTGAAAGTTTTTGCAATCAAATAAAACAGTAATAAAGGCCTGGCATCTTTTATCCAAAACCAGTGTTTCCTCCAAATTCTGGACCCTTTTCTCACAATAGAGAAAAGTATATATAGCAGGAAAAACCCCCATCGCTTCAGAGAGTAGTAACAAAATAGATTTTGGAATCCCCTGGCAATGATGCTAAAATCAGAATATTCCACAAGCCATTGCAACATAAACGATTTGAAACCAAGCATCTGGACCCTTTCAGGCACAGGTGCATCTTCTGCAAATGATGGCGGTGATCCTGGGAAGGCTGAATCAAACAAGTGTCACCATCCCGTGCAAATGATTATGACATGTAGCGGCCAATAGCAACATTTGGTTTGTCTAGTCCATCGCTCGAATATGGGATCCATCGACTAGGCATGTGGCAACCTTTCATTTCCTATGTGAACCTTTTCCTTTCATCGCTGAAGGCTTGCGCAAAGGCTACACGTGTTGAATGGGTAGAGAACTTCATCAATAGTGGAGGGAATGATCACTAGCCAGGTGCACAAGAGACGTGTGGCAGCATTTCGCTGCCCACAGCTGTTCCTTCATCTCTATGCTAAAAGTTTTGCAGATAGCAGAAACACAGCAAGAGTACATTGCAGATAATAATTGTGGGGCCTGCCAAACATTTTTTGGGAATGAGGACTTTGTGGCACTTGAGCAGAGCTTGATGAGGCAGCAAGAAAAAATGATCAAATATATCCAACAACCACGACACGTGGAAGCATAGCGGGGTTTCCTAGGATGCGAAAGGAATGCAGAAACTCAAGGTTGTGAAGAGTAGACATGTGGAGCGGTAGAGAAAAACTTAGATACAAAGCTGAGTTAATTACCTGTGATACACAGATTGATGCATAGAGGAAAATACACCTGAAGGGAGGTCGTTAAATATTTATTAACAACTTTTGGTGACTATTAGGGGCATTTTGCTTGAGGAATGAAGAACCCAAAATTTCTCTGGTTTACAGGCTAGAGTGCCATTTCATTAGATAATGGAGTCAAAGATTGGAAAGAGCCACTTGCAGAGGTGACCATTCATCCTTAGATGGCTTTACCATGTTGCGCAAATTCCCCTATGCTCCACTTAGATCGATAGTTTCTTTGTGAGGCAGTGCATTGGGTAAACTGGCCCCTGCTTCATAATGAAACAATAGATGTGCAAGCGGATGAATCAATCCTTAATGTCAGTCATTGGGGGAGGATGATTGAAATTCTTGAAAGCTTCTAGATCATTTTCTTTCTCTTCTATTTTTTTTGCAATCTGCTCGGTTGTGGCAATAGAGCCATTTTCAAGGAACAGGGACGACAAACCCATCCTGCTTAGCCTATAGAAACTCCTCCGTATGTTGTCTAGTGTCTTGCTTAGAGTAGCCGTGGCTGCTTTAATGTGCTAGAAGGCATAGTGGTAATGAATAAACTTATTTGTTGTATGAGTAGTAGCATCTCGATCTACAATTCCTACTTTGGTGATGTTTTCATTAGAGACCGAGTATAGCTTGGTGAGCAGATCTCTTGCTTCTGGAACCTTCTCCAAGATAAACCATGGGAATTTCTCAATCGTATCATGAGCCTCTTGGCTCAGTTTTGATGCCTTGGCGATGAATCAGAGGGTAGGATGTAGTGCTAGGCAAAAGGTTTTAATCTTTTCCCAGTGAGAGATGTACAATTGTCTAACCAACGAAATAATGTCTGGTTGTGTAGGAGAAGATAGGAGAGAGCTTTTAAAAGAAGCAATCTCTACGTCCTTTGAGCTAATGGCCTTAGAAAAATCTACCCTTTTCCTTTTCTCTGATGCTAGTTGCTTCACAGAACTGCTCATTTCTTTATTCCAATTCTCCTCGGCTCGGGAGTGATTTGCTAATTGCATGTCCAAAGAAGACTTTGTCTCTTGGAGCTCTTCTTCTAATTGAGCTTTTAGGCCCTTAAATTCAACCTCTTTTTCTTGTATTTTCTGCTCATATTGAGCCTGTTGGTGCTCCAAAGCTTCATTCCTCTGCACCATTCCTTGACTATACTCAAGGCGAAGTCGCTCCAACTCTTAATTCATCAGCAACGGATTCTGCTTTGTCTCTAGATTCTTCGATTGTAGCTCTTTTACCATGACAGGGTCAATAGTCTAAATCTTCGCAAGCTCACCCTAAAGTTTGTTCTTCTCATCCTTTGCTGCTAGTGCCCTCTCTATCATATGTGCAACATCCGCCTCCAGGGACTTCTCTTTTTTCTCTAAAAAACTAACTCTTTCCCTAACCGCTTTAAGTTGCTCATCCTTCTTCTTTAATTGACGACCAGTTTTGAGAAAGTCAGAGGTGACCACCCTCTGTGTTTCTTCCATGATCTCAACCTTATCCTACAGTCATGCCACTTTCATGTTAAGCCCTACCACATATATTTCATAATCTTCTAGAGACATCTCCCCCCAAGGCTTGGTTACTCTTGGGTACATGGTTGCAAACTTCAATTCCTGCCGGGTTGCATCATAATGAGTCTGTATTTTTGGCTCAACAGAAGCACTGTCATCTTTTTCCCAATGCTTTTTCATTCTACTTGCATGTGCCTCCTTTTTGCAATCAATCTGTGCCATAAATTCGGCTAGCGACGAAACTAGTCCGCTTGCAAAAGGAGCACCAAAAGGTAGGGCATAGGGATAGGTAACCCTCATAGGAGTGGGCATTTGTTTCTTCTGAAGGGTGATGGTTTGCAGCGAGAAGTGGGGCACATTCCAAATCTTGGTTTGAGGCCCAACAAAAGGGCTAGTCACTTGTAATGACTAAATTGGTGAATCGGCTAGAGGACTCATAGGCTAGGATAGTGGAGAAGTTATCATTGTGGAGTTAGCTTTTTGTGATGGAAGAGGATTCACAACAATAGCGGAAGAAGGGGTAGCCGTAGGGGCACATTTTCAGAAAGTGAGGCAAGGAGAGCTCGAGTGGCAACAACAGGCGTAAGGGTTCGCGAAGGAGTATGGCCAAGTGGAGTAGTCTACGAGAATTGGGTGAAACCTCTCGTATATATTGGATTAGAAATGGGAAACAAAGGGCCAGTACTCATGGTAGGGATTTCCGTTGAAGTAGGGGCAAATACTAAGGAATGAGAAGCAAGGGAAGAAGGAAAAATTTTTACCTGTTGACTGGTTGATGACGACTCCAAAATCGTCAATGATTCTTCCTTAGCCTCAAGTTCGTGGCTAGCTACAAGCGCTTTTCTTCCAGTGGGTTCTTGCGAACCTTCTCCGATAATGCTCTCTATGCACTTCCATTTTGCAGGCAGGGTCTCCCGAGCTTCAGTTGTTATCTTTGTTTGCTATTGTGATACATTGGCTAGATTAGCGGCCCAAGTGAGTGTACGTGAGGCCCTTGATATATTGAAACACACATTTGTGGCCACATAGGTGGGTTGTCCAGGGCCTTTCTCCTTCAACATAGAGGAGGCAGGTGTTTCTTCTTCTTCCTGCTCTTCAGACTCATCCTCTGGGTCCCCGCTTTTATTAATGCTAGAGTTTGGGTTGGGGTGATCTTCATTCCACCATTTTTCAAATTCCTTGTCATCTTCAGACTATCATAAGGGGCATCCAATCGCCCTGTTTCTTGGCGATACTTCCATAAAGATTCTATTTTTTCAACAGTCCACTCCTCATCCTTTCGCAACTTATTGTACATGGCATGTTCCATGTGGACATTATATTTGGCCACCGCCACAACAAAGTAGAACTTGTGCCATGGCCCTCTAGTATCTTGCATAGGAATATGTGCCAGTTCAACAAAATTTTCATCCTTGTCTGCTCGCAGGTTTCGCCGCTTCTCCCAATAAGGTCGGGGAACATGTGTTACCTTCATATGCAGCTCCAGAAAGTCACTGAAAGGGTTGTAATCCCACTTTTCATTTACCAAAACTAATCCTAAATGGGCTAGTTTATCTTGCAATAACTGATCTGATTGTTTCTTTAACAGTCACTAATTTGAAATTCTTCAGACAAGTGAAGAATCCTTTTCTCTTGACACTTTTGCTACTGTAGAAGGTAAAATCAATGATACACACCTATCTATACATTTCAAGTGCGAGCACCATATCTGTGACACAGGCTGGGAGAAGGAAAGGTTGACCAGTGAAGCCCCACATCCAAAGAATCATGAAATCTATTCCTAAGAACCAGTCACAGGCGGGGGTGAAACTTTGCATATATGATAGAACAAGGGTTGGATTGAGATAATCACAATCTCAATGCTTTGGGTCTCCGTTGGACAACCCCTTGGTGTTTCACCCCACCACTCAACCTATAGGTCCTAAAAGTGAATAGGCACCCCTAGTCACTTGCCAACCCTACTATCCATTCTAGTTTGCTGCTGCTAAACAGTCCTTGGTGCTTATTGGCTAGTTTGCTGCCTCCAAAGAGTTCTTGGTGTTTTTCTCATTCACTCAATCTAGCCTTTATTTCTGATAAAGACTAGTAAGCCTCTAACTTCTTCCCAATTTGCATTCAAGGGTGTGCATGGGCTTTCAAGGTTTCAAAACAATCAAAAGAAGGTTCTTGCACAAGCACAACACTCAATTCTTCCATCGCTTTTCTCATACCCTAGGTTAGGGTTTGGAGAGGCTACAAGAATTAGGCCTCTTCACACAAATAAAATACTTATCACTCCTCTCTTTCACCTTCTCAAGTCAAGCTTGCTTCAATCACCCTTGTTCAAATCTGGAACACTAACAAATTTCCAGGGTCTTGGACTGTTTGCTGTCCGTATAGATAGTGTACCCTATTCTTGCAAGAACTAGGGTTTTCCTTGGTGCTTTCTTGGAGTGTTCAACTTGTTTTAACCTCCAAAAGATTAAACCAAAAACTCTGTTGACTTTTCTACCTCGGAGAAGGTCCCTACAATCCCTGCACATTATGCTCTATCAAATATGCAACACCCCTACCATGCTTTAATAGTGTAAAGACTGTATTTTCCAAGCCGGGTACCTATAGTCTCGCCTAGGAAAAGACATTGGGAATGCTCCAGGAACTTCTAAAATCCCTACTACTAACCTATGTATAAATAAGGATCTTGGCCACCTTTCCAACGTGCCCATGCTACTGGCACAGAAAAAAACGTGGCCTAAGACCCCATTTTCACTACTTTTAGACAAAACAGAAATAAGAGACAAAAAAACAAATAATGTACAAGAACAATAAAAGTGATGGATTTTCTAATCAACACGCCACTGGTCTGATACAAGGAGCTTTCCTACGCACTAGACAAATCAACAAAAACTTAACATTAATCCTTTGCTTGCTATTTCTAACACAAGAACAGAAAATCTATAATTTGCACATCAAAAGAAGGAAAAAAAACGTTGTTCCTCTTCTTTTCAAAAAAAACTGCCAATAAAAAAAGCCTCTAACCCCCTCAACAACTTGAGAGATTTCTTTACATCATGAGAAATCCGTTAGGTTTTGCTGTTTCAGGCTCAAAAGTGACAAAACAGTTCACGTTTGAAAACACACTATGTTTTGAAAACAGACCCAAAATCTTAGGAATCAACCCCCCAAAGATTCCTAACTTATTAAAATTTAAAATAAAGCTTAAAAAAGGTCCCTTTACACCTTATCAATTTTTTTTTAGACCCTACATAATGACAACAAAAAGATTAAAAACAATACATTAAAATTATGTTTGTATTTTGGGTGCTCCTGCACCAATATATCTGGTCTGATCCTTATCGAGCCAGATTATGTCATCTTGTCCTCATAAATCATACAAGACTAGAGTTATGAAATAATCCAAAAATTCATAATAATCATATGACACAAAAAGAAAGGGAATCCACGTGGATACTGGCTTCCTCTTACCCCATTCATCAAAAAATGATAATTCAAAATATCGGGCAAAGAAATTAGGGTTTTGATGTAGGAACATGTGAACCAGGAAATTGGTCGCATAAAAAAGCTAGCATGGACATGGTATCCTTCATATCCTTGCGTAATGCACCGCGTGACAATGAAATACTTGGAAATTTAGCACCTAGGACGCTTTTCTTACCAATCTCCTCCAACAAGAAATTTGAGTTCTTTTTCATCACCCTCTATGTTTTTTCTCCTTTTCTAGGGTAAAAGGACTCAATTTTCTCTCTTCTTTTATTAGAGGCACATTGGGCACCCTATTCTTCTCATGTGGGTGTCAAGAAGATATATGAAGACCCTCGTCAGCTATATTTTTGGGCCGAAATGAAGAGGGACATTACAAATTTTGTCGTGAGGTGTTTGGAGTGCCAGAGGGTTAAGGCAGAGCACCAACACCCCTCAGGTCTTTTGCAGCCGCATCTTGTTCTAGAATAGAAATGGGACATCATTTTGGTGGATTTCATAGTTGGTCTGCCTATTTCTTCTCGTTGTCATGACACCATCATTGTCACTGTGGACAGGGTGACTAAGGTGGCACACTTCTCTCTTGTTAGGTCATTGTATAATGCTTCTTATGTGGCCAAAATTTTCATGGAGGATATAGTTAGACTGCACAATATTCCTCATAGAATCATTTCCAATAGAGATCTGGTGTTCACTTTTGCACTTTGGACGTCCTTGCAACATGTTTTGGGAACCTAGTTGAACTTTAGTTCTGCTTACCATCCAGAGACAAATTGATAGACTGAGAGGGTCAACCAGGTTCTTGAGGATATGCTGAGGATGTACATTATGGATCAATAGTCTTGATGGGAGGACTACTTGCACTTAGTGGAGTTTACGTACAACAATGGGTACCACAGTTTGATTGGTATGCCTCCTTTTCAGCCATTATATGGTTGTCCTTGTCAGACTTTGCTAAGTTGGGATCACCTTGAGAACTGAATCCTTCTAGGACCAGAGATGCTTCAGGAGATGGAGCAATAGGTTGCTCATTTTAGAGAGCACTTGATGGCAACGCAAGACAGACAAAATAAATATGTAGATGCTTATAGGGTTGATTGTCATTTTTTAGTTGGTGACTGAGTATTCTTATGGCTGTGTTTGTGAAAGTGTCTGATTTGCTATGGAAAAGGCTCTAAACTCGCACTACGTTTTGTTGGGTTGTTCAAAGTTTTGGAGAGGATTGGTCCTATTGCTTACAGTCTTGCTTTGTCACCCAATCTATTGTGCATTCATGATGTATTCCATGTTTCTGTTCTCAGACCATACTATCTAGACATTTCTCACGTTCTTGATTGGAATGCTTTACAGGTAGAGGATGGGCAACTGGCACTAGAGCCCGTGGCCATTCTACAACACAAGAGACTCACCCTCAGAGGTTGAGACATTGAGCAAGTGAGGGTCCAGTGGGATCCTAACGATGAGGCTTCAACTACTTGGGAAGATGCATCCCGGATGTGAGAATCATACCCATACTTGTTTACAGGCTTCCAGGAATAAGCTTGATACTAGTTGGGAGGATGTAGTGCCCCTCATGTTGTTCCCTATTAGACTAATGATTATTCTATTAGGATAGGCATTATGACACCTTGTTGATGTTAGATTTACTACTTTAATGATACTGGATGACACTTTGATGACACTTTGATGATATTGTTGTTACTTGAGTTATGCACATGCTATGATAGTTTTATGGACATATGGGATTATGTGGATTAATTTAATTATGATCATTATGTGTTTATCTGATCATGGTTACTATGTGATTATCTGGTGATTGTTCTATGTTGTTTGTATGTAACTGTTTGCTAAACATTGACGTGGTTACTTGGATGATGTGTCCTGGTGAAAGAGACAGTGTCACATTACTCATTCATGAGTACCTTGCTACATTGTCATTTCCTTTCATGGCGTGTTTGACTGTATGATTATATTTATATGTTTGACCATTTTGTTTGCTATAGGTTGCAGGTACTAGGCATTGACTCCACCTGAATTAATAGGTCTGGGTGTTCCTTAAACCCAATGGAAATTGTTGAAATGGAGATAACGTATGGTCCCCTACCCTTTACATCATCCTCAAAGAGGATGAGTATCTAGTTGGTCACCCTGTCAATCTTGTATGTTGTTTGTGGTCAATTGTTCTCTCTTTAGACCTTGTTTATGCTTGGGTGATTATTATTGATATTTAGTTGTTAAATTAAATTGGGCTAATAATGTTGTTTGATTTTTTTTGAATTAATTAAATTATTAAATAAACCATGTTGATAAATAGTATTTGAGTTGCCTTGGTTAATTAATTTATTAAATCAAATTGCTAAGTAAAAAAAAGGTATTTCGATAAATAAATATAAAGATATTTATTATTAATGTTGACTTTTAATAATAAATTAGAATGTGGGGAAAATAATATTAAAAAAATATTAAATTGGAAGGAGATAATGGATAATCAACTAAAACAATTAAAAAGATAGAAAAAGAATTTTTAGAGCACATGTGTGACTTCAAACTGCTTGTTGTTTAGAAACTTGTTATTTTGCGAGATTTTTATTTGATTTTTGTTTTAAAAAATTAACAGCTTTCCTAGTTAATAATTATCATTTTGGGAGAATATGGATTATGATTTTTTTTCATTTTCAAATAGAGAACCTGGTCTGCAAGAAAATTATTTGTAGAATAATTGCATTGGGGGGGATTGTTTCAAAAAAAAAAATTGAATTGGGGAAATATCATTGAAGTTGATCAAGAATCTCAAAGATGTGGGGTTGTTGCCGAAGATGCGGGGTTGTTGCAGAAGCTTGAACTTGGCATCAAACTTTTTTCCCATCCTGCGTTGGATTTCAAGTTAGTTCATTTTTGTTCTTTCTTTCGATGCTTGAACCTTGTTTCCTTTCTCTACCTTGATTGTTTGACTGCGATATTGTTAGTTTTGTGTTTCTCTCCCTGTGTGGTGAACATGCAATACTAAGTATAGCTATATTGGTTCCATTTTAATGGTACAAATTTTATGTTGGAATTCGCTTATTATGCTCTGCCTTGATAGTTGTTGTTTTGGTACATGTTGTATTATATTTGGTGTTTGAGGATTATGCTACAATAGAATATCGAACCTTATACATTTTAGATTCTATTGATATGCTTTACCCTTTTGGTGTATAGCCTATATGCTTTACCTTTCGTAATATGTTTATCCTTTTATGTTTGGAGTTGATAGATATGAAGCATGTTAGCATCGATGGTTAATTCATAGTAAATACAATGCTTATTGTATTCGATGTGTTTATTACATAGTGGAATTCAATAGTAAACATCATTTAGGATAGTTGATGACTTCCATTCACCCTTTGGTACTTAATGCTTTAAAAATAAGTGAATTTGATATATGCCCTTGTGTATAGCGTTCAGTTTTTATACCTTCGCTGAGTATGGTTTCTTTTTATGAATTGACGCTTTTGCTAGTTGAAGATCACCGCCCCCTCACCCTTTCACGTTTCTTCATTTTCATGTTGCATTTGCATCTCTTATGTGTATTTTACCTGATGTTGAGTAAGGTTTGATTTTAATGGTGGTTGTGGATGCTGCGCCATCCCAATTATTTCTCCAATGTAGCGTCCCTTCCTTGTTCTTAGGAAATTTGAATTACATGCTTTAAATCTTGATTTCGATGGGGATTGAATATGTTAAAGACTGATCTATTGAGGGTTGTGCTGGGAGTCTTATGTTTTGTGGTTTTTGATTTGTATATATTTTGTGATTTTGATTTGTGTATACTATGTGGTTTGATACTTTTAGACCTGTGAGCATTCGAAAGTAATCCTGTATTGGTTGTTAAATCGACATATATGTTATTTAACTATGGCATTTGAAAAATATACACGTGTGTGTGTGTGTATGTGTGTGTGTGTTTATATATTTATTTATTCACTTACATATATTTATATCTGCTACTTCTATATAATCTACTTTCTTATATTAAAGACAATATTCAATTATAATTTATATATATATATATATATATATTTGCATGTAAGTTTTGATATTAGAAAAAGATTATTTCAGTCTTGTAATTAATTGATAATGTATTAAGCCCATTAGAGATTGAATTAAGTAGAGATTGATTGATTCATAATTAAGTAATTAGAAGATTGATAAATGAGATAATTAGATTACTTTCCTAGTTAATTATGAGCAATGATTTCTCTTACAATTCCTTAATATACATAAAGTTAATCTACCATGTATTTTGTGATTACATTATTGGAATTGTTTGTGTTTATGATGTATTATGTTTGGTTATTGGAAATTGGGGGTATTATTGTTATTATTCAAAAGTAGAAGTCCTTTGTGTTAAGGGGTTATTGGGAGACTTCTAGAGGCTTGGGGAAATTAGCTTGAGTATTGGATTCATGATTATTTCAGTTTGAAAATAGTTGTTTATGTCATTGAGATGTGTAAATGAGGGTCTTTAGCCTTGCACTACTTATTCACTATTATGGTTGGGTATTGTGAGTGAGATGGTCCATGCCTTGCTCTGAATATGTATTTCTTGTGGTTCCATTTAGTGTGCAAGATGGATTTACTTGGTTTGATGTGTTAGGTCTTCTAGTTGCTAGTAGTGGGAGTGGCTCTCAATGGGGGCCAAAACCCAAAGTGGTGTCTAGGGTAACCCATTTGAGAGTTTTTTTAACTTAGTGATATCCTAATTAATAAATTAGGGGGTTGGGTAGAATTCACACTAATTAAGATAATTGGATGCCTCACCCATGCCTATAGTGCTTGTTTAGGCTAAGGATGGGTTGAGAAGTCCTAGTTGGCAAGACCAACTTCCTTGTCCTCATGAAAGGAATGTTGGTTCCACATGTGTCACCCTATGGGGCTAGGACTTGGTGAGAGATTTACTAGGATAACCATAGATAGGGGCCAATTTCTAGTGAGATATTTCCAGGGTAACCCATGTTAGGACCATGCGATGACACTCTTCCCTATAGCAACCTAGCATTCCCTAGTCATGTGATCCCCCTTTGTTGTGTGCTTGCCTCTGGAAACAATGTCTTTGTTATGTGATGTTCACGTTGCATTGAGTTATGTTGGAGCCATGTTTAGTACTTTTGTGTTAGCCTTCTATCTTATTGACTGTTTTTGTATTGGGACCTTATTGTTGTCTCCTAGCACAAGTGGTGGACCTTAGGGTTCCACATGGTCAAGTGGATTGTGCTTTTTCCTCCATTGGGTTTCCCTTGTTGTTGATCATGTGCGTGAAGGATGTACCTCTTGTAGCAGATTCTAGATCTTGTATTAGTTCAAGGAGACAATTGCTTATGTTATGTATTGAACCTATATATCATTTGTATCAAGTAATGTAATATTGATGTATTCTTCCTGTTGTATTCAAGGAAGCATTGATGTAAGCTTGTAACAATGTAATGATGTACCCTCATGAATGTGAATTTATATATGTACATTTTGGTTCTTTATAAATGATCTTTGATGGTTACTTATCTGATGTTATAATATGGAATTTTATGTGTTTATTCATTTAATGCAATGGTTTTAGAATAAACTCTTTTTGTTAGTTAATTCATGTTGTATGTTTAGATCTTGATAATAGTTTTGCTAGTAATGCAGTCATGGAACCTTAGAGGACATAGCTTAGCTCATATGTTATGTTTAGATATGATTTACATTTCTTGTTATTGCACTTTTTAAAAAAAAAATTGTTATTGTAGTTAGTTGTGTTGTCCTTTGGGGTTCCTTGGAGAGGGTTACATCAACCACATGCTAATTGTATTGAAAATTGTTTTCTAATAGTATTTTTCTTATTAGTGGATATTATGTGGATGGGCCTAGTAATGTGAAGTATAGGTATCCATTCTTTATCAATGAGATCAATATAGAGTTGTTCTAGTCTCTAATTTATTGTTAGTCAATTTGTATATTAAATTTGATCCAATCAATATAAAAATCATTATGTTTCATATATGCTTTCAATATTCCATATGATCTGCTAACTAGACCATCCCATGTGTTATAATTACTAGCATATAATTTTACAAGTATGTTTGGTCTCAAGTGTATTCAAGATGGTAGAGTGGTTGTATGGTTTTGAAATAATATTTCATTGTAGTTTTCACCATTTTTGTTGATTGTATTTAATATCATCATTTATTTAGGAATAATTGATAGTATTTTTTGTCGTGTACATCAACATCTTTTATTTTGTACAATAAAAGAGGGAATTTTGGGTTCATAGGAAATGAATGTAAGCAATGTTCATTTAGGTAATCTAAATCATCATTTGTTTGTAATCCTACATGGATTTTATTGAGGAATGCAATTTATTTTTCATTCTTCTGTCACATAGGTGAGGTCAAGGAATAATACTTTATATTTTCTATCCAAAAGTTGAAAGGCATCAATTTAGTTAATGTTGGTTTATTTTCAAATACTACAAAACCAAACATAGGTTGTGCTTGTTAAAGATCACCATAGAAAATTGTATCAACATTTTCAAAGTTTGTAGTAGACCTATTTACATTATATCTTGTAATAGTCTATCTTGATATAACATAAGAATGTTGAACCTACTAATGAGATTTCATCTATTAAAAGCACATGTAATTGTTGAAAATGTTTTGAGATTTTATGTAATGTTTCAGTGATCAATGAAATAAACTCTAATTTGTTAAAAGGTATGTGGAACGTTGGGTATAGTGTGACTCCACCTATGCTATATGTCATTTTTCTTGTATAAGAATTTATCGGACCTTTCAATTTTTTTAGGTAATTGTCAATAGAGTCATTGTATATACAAAGGAAAGATTTGTATATGACTTTTGAATGAAATTCTTCCTAGTTTTGGCTTTGCCTATTAGGAACAAATGCAATGGAATTTTGTTATTTTTCATTTTTTAATATGACATCTTTTTATAACTGATTGTTGTTTTTTAGTTATCTTTTCCTTAATTTGTAGTACTTATCATTGTTCATAATTTGTGGGTGTTGAATAATTTCAAATGCATTGGAGTGATACTTTAATTATTTATTGAGGTTTACAATTTCAAGATCTAGTTGTATGTTATATCTTTCTTCATCTATTTTTTTTGCAAGGAAGGTTTGTTTATCAATGTCATCATTTTTAGAATTGAGATCATTGATAGCTTTGTCAATATCACCCCATGTAGAGTTGGTGCTATAATTGTATTTTGCATGGTTAATTTGAATTGTTGTTTCATAATATAAATAATTAATATTTCATGAGTTGACTTTATATTTTAATGTATTCTCATTTATTATAAAGGGCACATGAAGTAGTAATTACTCTCTACAATGATTTTCTAGATCAATATGTTTATTGAAATTTAAACCATATAACATTTGGTTTAGTTCTTGGTTCAATATTTTTACCATCTTTTCTATATTATGAAACAAATTCTACAAGATATATGTTCATATTTTGTTTCAAATTGACTTATATAATAATCTATTAAAAAATTATAAATTACATTTTCTGATTTATCTGGTTCATTGTTCAATTGTTTTACAGATTTCAAAATAAATTTACGATCATTGTTAGATCTTGTATTAATAAATATACATTTTCTCAAGCTATGATTTAGTAGAAGTGATAAAATAATATGAGTATCTTGTTATGAAGACATTTGTTATAAATTAATCAAAGCATTTTCAAGTTTACTTTTCATCTTTATAGCATCAATATTATATTGTCAACAATATTTATGTATTCTTTTAAATGCATATCATTGACTTGTTCACTTTTGTCATGTAAGAGCTATAATACATTGTTGTGCCATATGTATTAAGAGAAAATTGTGCATTTGTATTTGCTTTCCATAGTTTTGGTATTTTTTGCAAAGCTATTATTCCATATTTGTGATGGATTTATTTGTAATAAAAGTGTAGGGTGGAGTGTTGACCTTATATCCATTATGTATTCATCCTTGTTCATATCCATCTCATCTAAGAACATTTGAAAAAATAATGAATTGTCATAATTTTCTATTGCAATGTGGAAAAAATATTGTTTTCCAATGAAATTGTGATTTAGTTGTTGTTTACTAATGGTTCAAGTATTACATAGTTTTTTACTGGTGGGAATGGAAGATTGATCTACAAGCTCCTTTTTTCGATTTCTTACATTGCTTTGTATGATGGTGCTTGTGTGTTATATCTATGTCAGGTTGTAGATTTTTAGTGTTGCTAATAATGTACTTGTCTACAATATTTGTATGGTTATCTTTTCCTTAGATTGGTGCATTTTTTATCCATAGAAGGAAATGATCATATTCATTTATGAAATTTTGTAATTCGGTTACTAAAAAATAATCAAAGACTTTTCCAAAGAAAGAATCATCTTTA
Source organism: Sequoia sempervirens (assembly GCA_007258455.2). Taxonomy (NCBI): domain Eukaryota; kingdom Viridiplantae; phylum Streptophyta; class Pinopsida; order Cupressales; family Cupressaceae; genus Sequoia; species Sequoia sempervirens. The sequence goes on from VDFB02068640.1 coordinate 121,627, forward strand.
AATATCAGCTTTTTCATTGTATTTATCCTATGTCTATAGTAGTGTGCACAAGTCATTAGATATTTTTTGATGAGACAAAATTTGTCATTTTTAATTCTAGTGTAACATTGTTGTTTCTTTGATATTGATTGATGTAAGTTATGTAATTCTTTAATTGTATTTGATAGAGGATCCCAATTATGTTCAACACTAGTGAATGTAATGAATAAAGTAGGTGGTCCAAGTTGTATCATTACAAACACATTTTTTTATTTGATGCAAGTAACCTAGAGATATTTTTATTATTTTAAAATCAACATAGCCAATGTATGATGTAAATATTTTATTAGGTTAAGTTTATGTTTGACATCTTTTGCTACTAGCTTTCTTCCTTTTAGTTCACCTAAATACGAACTCTTATTCACATAGTAGACAAAACTTATAGTATAAGTATTTTGATGTTTTTGAAAAATAAATTGTTGTGTGGTAAGAAAATTCTCTAGTTGAATGTAGTAATCCCCATTGTGCAATTTTTTGGTATGTGAAATTCTTAGCAATGTCATCATCATATGTGTTTCTAAAAAATAGTGTAGGAAAGTTCGTCTCTTTAACATATTTATCTTTAAAGATTCTAATGTGATAATTCTCTTATGCTAGTGTAATTTCTATAATTTTGTCTAGGATTTCATGTATATATTTGGATTCAATAAATCCATGTATCAAATTTTAGGAGGATTTTCATGTTCTATGTCACTTCAAAATCAATTTCACTTGAACTAAATTCCTTTATGTTTTCATTTTCATGATTGATTTCAAGAGCTTGTTTCTAGGTTCTCTTTATTCAAGAATATTTTTTATTCTATATAACATTATTTTTCTTAGATGATTTTTTTTTGGATTCAACTGTGTCTCTTTATTTGTATTGACATTTTGATACACTCAATGATTCATCATTATGAAGAGAAAAATAATAAAATAGATTACATAATTGGTCTTAAAAAGAGTTGGGAGGAAAGGTGGGTTAAGGATAAAAAATGGAGAATGGAGGAAGAGATGATTGGAGAAGGAAGGAAAAATAGTGAAAGGGGAGAAGAAAA
>VDFB02068640.1:122802-150965 GCA_007258455.2 Sequoia sempervirens
ATGAGCTACTTCTTTGTAGGATCGATAGAGCACTTTGTTTCTTCATCAATTTGTTCTAAAGGATGGGTGAGGGAAGGATTCTGACTACGAGACCCTGGTGTGGAAACAATTGGAGAAGCAGGAGGCACTGACCCTAATGTGGAAGGTAATGAATTGATTCCTGGAGCACTTGATGTCTCCCCAATCTATTTATACCTTAACCTATCCACCTCGGTCCGCAACTCAACATTATTTTGTTGCATTTTGTTGTATTCCTCAATCAAAATTTTATACTTCTCCATCAGGATCTTCTTTTCAGCCTCTTCTCTTTCAGTAGTCTTTTGGGACAATTTGGCCACATTCACAGTTAGATTAGTGGCCTCAGTGGTTGAGGTCTTTGAAGCTCTTTTTATTATTAACCCTCCTCTAAAATTTGGGTTAATATCTGTAACATCTAGCTTTCTCCCTTGTGGGGCCAATGCCCAAATTTCCAAAGTCTCATACTCTTCACTGAAGGTAGAGTCTTGTAGTGCTGCCTTGACCTCTTCTTCAAAGTCTTGCAAGGGATGCTTGGACTTTAGAATAGCATTAAATGCTACAACATCTGCAATGTCCCATTTAGGCAGAATCAATACACCAGCCTGAGTCACCGGTTTTCTTCCTTCCTCAGGAGTAATGTTCTTGAATTCTTCCATTAATTCAACTTTCACTTCCTCATCATTCTCTTGGTTTGACTTGTCAGGTCTCAACTCTCTCCTCTTTTTACATTTATCTTCATATTCCTCAAATTTCATCCTCCATACCAATTACAAGAAGACAAGAGTTTTTATAAATGCATCATCATCAAGAAACTCCTTACATGCCTCTATTCTTGCATCTTGTACACATTTTCCTTACATATCCAAATCGGATAAAACCAATTTAGTTGACCTAGGAGGGGAAGGCATACCAATCTACATATCTTGATTAGTAACAACAATCTCATCCATCACATCCTCTGGTGGCTTATCATTCCTTTGTCTCTTAGTCTTGGTTCGGATGGTGGTGATGAAGGAATATCTTCTAGTGATGATTCCAGATCAATTATCTTAATTTCCCTAGGTGTTTTGAGCTTTGGACCTAGCTGTGTAGGCAATTTTATTATTTGTTTACCTTTTATGTCCACTTCTTCATCACTGCTGTCATCCTTTTTCCTCTTGTAAATGGGCCACCTTTCTATAGGATGGTATGTTGGCCTTGTTTCCATTGGCTTGGCACCTTGTTCCTACACACTCTGACTCAATTCCAAGTTTATCTTCTTGGTCCTCAAGGTGCCCATAATTTCATTGAAGTTCCCCATCAAAAAATCAATTTTCTTATGATGTGGACTGAACTCCAACAATGGATCATACTTTTAATCCATTTTGTGCACAATATCTAATAACTTATCATAATCTATCCATTTCTCCTTGTTCAAATCCTACTTATTTAGATCAAATTCATTTCTAATCAAGTCCTCAGGAAAGTTGAACTCATGCACAAACTTGCCACCCTTTATTCTCTATCCGAAAAGGGCAAAGAAGCCCTTAGGATCATGTTTCCTCTTTGGACCACACCTTAAGTGGTAATCATCAAAGAATTTTTCAAAGTGTACCCATCCTCCCTTTGAAAATACAAAATCAGATATCACTATATAATCTGGGAAAAAGGTTCCCTTACCCCTCCCAGTGAGGTTATCCTCATGGATACAACCTATTTTCCACATAACCTCTGCAAATCCCACTCTTGGTGGCATATTGTATGGCAGTATATGGGGGGGTTCCTTGAAAATTATATACCCTCAAAACAGTGTTGATTGGGTATGGAATAGTGTCACCCTAGTTTTGGTAGACTTTTAATTTTGGCCTCCTCCCCTTTGGTCTGAGGAAATCATGCAATTCCTTAGGGATCTTGGGTACATTCACCATCAGTATGGCCCTCAATATAGAAGCAAAGAAATTATCAAATTGCACATAACTGGTGCCTTCTTTATTACACGATAAGTCTGCAATCCATACCTATACAGGCAATCTTTCTCCATCAACAAATTTCCTTAATTCTATCTTCTCATAAAAGAAGTCAACATTGTTGCACAATAACATATGCATCAACATAGAATACTAAAATAATTGAGTGTTTGTATCATTCTGTTGCAACTTTGACAGCCCTTCATGTATCCTTTAAGCCAAGAAGGAGGAAAAATCATATGTCAAAGAAATTGGGGTGTTGTATTTGCACCTCCATGAACATGTAAGAAATGGGCATCACCATGCTACGATTGAAACCTAAAATTTGGCACAATGAATAAAAAGTAGCCAAGAAATTATTTGCAAATAAATTTACTCTAAATGGTTCTTGGTCACTAGGGCTAATATGAAATCTTGAACCCCCTACCCTAGCCAGAAGAGGTGGAAGCAACTTAGCTCTGAAAAGAGACTTTCATTTTCCATATTCCTACTTCATTTCCTCAATATTGATAGGAACCAAGTATACACTTGGCTCACTCAAATCAAATACTTGTTGGACCTCTTCTCCGTTAGCGCTCAACAAAACCCTTCCATCATTGTCCTTGATTACCCGCGTAACAGGGCCATATCTCGCAGCCACAGTCCTAAGCAAATCTATATCAAGGAACACATTTGGAAAAACCAACTTCCCCATACCATACATCTAGCCATTTGAGAAGGGGTGAGGAAAATTTCTCTGTCCATACCATAGTCTAAACATCTCCAAACCTATAAGAGGAACCCTAGCATCAGCTATATTTGAACAATTATATACCAATCCCTCCCCTAGGATTTTTCCTTGCATCAAAACCAACGTCAATACCAGCAACAATGAAGAGTTTGGAGGAGTGAAAACAAGGTCAATATCAGCGTCGAGGAAGAGTTTGGAGGAGTGAAAACAAGGTCAATACCAGTGTCGAGGATGAGGTTGAGGGCACTCAGGAAAAATTGATGACCAAGGGGCAATGAGTACTATAAGTTTGGCACCCCCATTCTCTTTAACCTTGAGTTTTCATGCCTAGTTTCCAAAGATCTTCTCATACATTGGCACCCCCATTCTTGTAAAATGGTATAAGATATGACAAAAAAAAAAAAAATAGCTTAGTCTTTCACATTTTTATCAACCAACCTCAGGTCTTGGCAAAACTCCCATAATCTACCCACATCTTGGTTGAGGTCTAGGATTTCATCACACATAGCCTTCATTGCATGAGTCTGTTCAATTGTAGACTTAGCCCAAGTATATGCTAGGCTAAGGTAGATCTAAAGAATGGAAATAGAGGCATACAATTCTTCTTTAATACCTCCACCACAAACATATGCAAGGTGTTGGTTGTGTTTACGATAAGCAGGTTGATCTTCTAATCTACCTATTAAATTGCCAATTCAATAAAGGGTAGCTTCGAAGGACCTAGACCAAGCGAAGTTGAAAGAGACCTCCCTGCACTTTGGGCTCTGCAGAGGAGCCAGGAGGTGATCCTTATCACGTTTACAACCTCACCATCATCATAAACAACATTAACAGAGCAGGATAATCTCATTTAATGGCTCAACATAATAGGATAATATCAAATAGAATTGGTTGTTTTATCAATAATATCAACTATTTGGAGCATGAGATAACTACACAACAACATTTCATAGTACCAAGATAGTCATTGATTTGCAATTTTTAGCAAGAAACAGGTAAAGGCAAACAAATCTTGAACCATAAAAATAATTACAACTTAGATCGATTGTCATATATCCATTGGAGAGTCAAGTTATAAGCATCTAAGGGTTTTATGATAGATTTAACCCATAATATAAGATCCTTGATAATATTGCATTAGAATTTCATCAGTATGCATTCTCACCCAATACTAGTTATCAAATCCTTATACATAACATATCCGCCTATAATCCCATTCAAGCATTTTAATTAATTCCTTGAATTAAAGCTAAAATAAGGATTATACACACCACAACAGTGAGATGAATGAAACAACCCTTAGTCATCTTATTCAAAATTAGGATATGCATGTACAATGGAGACATGAGTTCAAATTAATCCATATTAATTCAAATGTCCCGTCTTGTCATAAAACATTAAATCTCTATGAACTCAAAACCTACTACAAAATGACTCAAAACCTAAATTGCATTTTCCCTAAAACCATCAGACTTTACAATTTTCTCTACAACTTCATCTAGACTTGACCAAAAATATCTAACTTGCTAACTCGTACTTCTAGCCTTGAAATCCTTCTTATAGAAAAAGGAGCAAACAAGCATCGGGCCAGAAAGCACATGTGTCACCAGCCAATTGGACCGCCTTGCGATATTCCAAAAATTTGTTACAACAATCTCCCCAGAGAATCTTCTTGTTCATCGTGCCTATTGAGAATGGTTGATGTAGCAACAAAACACTTCAAGAATTCCATGCCTAGACTGTCACTAAAAAAAAAACTGGAATCTGTTGTAACTGCAATAGCTAATTTTTCAACCATTAGCAGCCTACTCCTTTTCACTCTTCCTCAGTTAAATATACATTTACCCATTTCTGGTACTCTTCATCAGTTGGCCAATCAAAATTTATGACCTCATTCACCTTGACACTATAAGGTTTGTACTTAACTTCCACCTGATTCGCTTCTCTTTCAAAAGACTCCAAGAATGAGTTGGTGCTAATGATTTTTTCCATACAGCTCACCAACAAATCATAATCTGAGTTACCCTATTTTTGAGGGTTTTGTAGTCCAAACATAATATAAAGGGGCTCTTACACTTTTTGTGATTATTGTAGCTTGTGTAAGAGGCCCCATGGATACTGTTGTAATTGTAGGATGCATGAATAGGGCATAGGATGAGAAATAAAGAAGGTATAGCTGCTGTCCTCAATAGTTTTGTAAAGAAAATCATGTGAAATGAGAGGTTCAAGCCTAGGTTTCAACAAAAATATGTATGGGAGATCTGATTTTATGAATTTTTATCCATGTGCGACCTAATGGGTTGTTTCTGAACACTGAATATAAATGATATACATACACACACACACACACATATATATGTATATGTATGTATGTATGTATGTATGTATGTATATGTATTTTTAAATGTAAATGTAATGCAATTATTGGATGCTCTCTAGAACAATAAATGCAACATATCATTAAAGTAATCTATATCTATGTATATAAATGTGTATTTCTAAATGCAAGTGTAAAATGCACGAGGCATATGGTTTTGTAGTGTTATAGATACAACATATCCATAAATTAATGTAATTGAAATTCTAAAGTCTTCAACACATATAATATGAAATCGATCAAACTATTAAACTACATGAGAAATAAATGAAAAAGTAAATGCATATGTATGTGTATTTGTAAATGTAAGTGTAAAATAAATAAGAATAATGAAAATTATAAAAGAATGCAAGGAAAGGTCTTCCCTTCTTGGTAGTGATAACCTCCTCCACACACAACCCTTAAAATTATGAATAGAGGAATATAATCTTTGAAGAACTCAAAGTTGATTCTCTCCTACCTGATGCAATTAGTCATTTTATCTTTACAAACATTTATAGTGATTACTAGAGGCACATAGACCAATTCTTCATAATAGAAGAATTTGATCATACTTTTCCAATGATGGCATTATGAGAAAACCTTAGGTTAAATGAATAATTCCTAGCTAAGTTCTTTAAATCATGTCCAACCGTATAAGAGAAGACCATTGCTATGTGTACCTAGATACCATGGAGAAAGGCTCTTTGGGCTCTTTCATCAATCATCCTACCTTAAAACATACCAAAAGTCTCCTAGCAATTAGACATAGGAAGATTTAAGATGACTTAAAAAAAATTATTGCCAAAGCATAAACTTATGATGACTTAACCAGGCCTAGTACACACTCCCTCCCCATTAACCACTTAGACATGTGGAAATTAAATGTAAATTTGCTGCTATTTTTAGTCATGTAGGTGTCCAATAAACCACTTGGTGGTGTTTCCCTTCAAGTTTATTTACTTGAATGAAGAGCAAAAGTCCTTTGATTACAATTAGAGAATACATTTGAGGCCTTGGTTGTGTAACTGGTGGACCATAGTCACATTTAACACTTGTTACAAAGTTTGAGAGTTAAAACGTTAAGTAGATTTGATTTGTGATGGACACATTTGGACGGTAGTAACAATAACTTGCAATCTATCAAGACTTGATTACCTTATAACCTGTGAAATTCTAGTGATGAAATAATAGATTAATCATAATGTCACCTTAGGATCACATCACTTTGAAAGAACTTCATCCAACATCCTTATGAGTGCAGGTACCACCAAATAGGTATTTGTCAGATCTATTTTCCTCAAGCGAGGGAAATTCAGGAAGAGAAGAGGAAAGCGAGACATGTAGTATGTCTAAAAGACGGAGATCAACTAGAGGTCAAAAGATTAGAAGAAAATTATGTAGACACATGGAATTTTTTCTTGCTGAAGGGGGGTTATGTTCTTATGATGATGAGAGCATAGGCGACGTCGAGGTGCCCTTGAGGTACAAACATCTACAGAAATAATGGATACCCAAGGAACTTCTTCTAATAAACACTAATTTTTGTGTCAATGAGAGGATATATTGCATAGCACCATCGTCATTACATGGTTTGGGCCTATTTTGCATGGACGACATAAAGATCTGTTATGAAAAAGTTACTGAATTGACGAAGTATGTCGGACCCTATTATAGTTACAAATATTGGAAGCAACTAGTTCGATATACACGAAGTATGCGTAGGTATGCACTGTTAGCAAATTATATATAGCTAAAAGATAAGGATGAAAATAAAGGAGTGGCTATGTACATTGATGGAAAGCCAAAAGCATCAGGGAATATTGTAGACTTTATAAATAGTACATGACCTAGGTCAACAAATAAGCAACCCAATTACATATTTGAGGCGCGCGAGGGAAACTGTGTATTTGTATGTGTAATAAAATCAATAACTGTAGGGGAAAAGTTGCTAATCGATTGCAATTTGAATCGCTTAGTTACAAAAATAGTTACTATGGGTGTGGTACATACTATGTACCATTTTACCTAACCTCTAATTAATGACTCCAATATACCATTTTATTCTCTCTTTTTTTGTAAGTCTATTGGTTTCATTTCGGTAATGTTTTTTTCTATTTAATTTTTGTCACAGTGGGACATTGATCATACGGAGAAGGTTCTGGCCCAAAGTACAAATCATAATTTATCTTCAGGTGCTTCTACCTGATAGGTTTACCTCATTGTAATTGTACAAATTAGATACGAGCAAAAAAATTTATTATTATGTTGTTTTCATAAGTTTATTGGGCTAATTTCGATAATGTTTTTAATATTCTTGTTGCAATAGACTGATCAGGGAAAGGCACCAGCAGTAGACAAGAGCATCCATAGGGAGGTGCAGTCAATATTATGTGATGACACTAACTCATTTGAATGCAAAATCTGACAAAAATGTTCTACGAAATATCTATAATTTGATATATCGTCGGGTGGTTGTAAATTTGATATATATATTTTAGTTTTTTAAAATTTTATCCCCGATGTTCATTGAAATTTTGACAAACCTGGGTTTCATTGAAATTTTGACTGTCAGTTTCGTCTAAATTTTGACAAACATGAAAAATAGAAAAAAATCAAATTGTGGCTGACATAAAGAAAAGTGAGTTCGTTGATTTATTGCGAGAGTGTTTTGCTCTACTTGAGACAGTTTGTGGAGAACTAAGGACGATTTTCTTGGGAAAAATCAGAAAAAAATCAAGAAGATATCACCAAGTTGAGGATAGTCATTGTCTTTTTGCAGAATTCAGTTGTGAAGTCAGATTTGTAGTTTCAGGTTTGAAAATCATATTTTAAAGCAACATCTCATCAGATTTCATTTTTAGAGGTTTAAGGTTTTGAGAATTTCATGTCTAGATTTTGTTGTGTGGAATCACCATAAGATCACAACCAAGGAACAAATTCTTGTGATTGTAATTATGTGATCCATAACTCTATTGGTCATGTGGCTATAACAAATAAAGGATGCATTCATGTGTGAATCAAGTTTAATGTGGCTATGTTGTGATATAAATAGAGGCACTCATATAATGTAGTTAATTCAGGTTGTCTCAAGTCTAACAGGTTACGATGTAATTATAGCATGATCAAAGAGTGATTACCTCTTGCTGCAATAAAGAGCCTATAACTCTGGTTGATATGCAGAGTGGTTGTGTTATATCAATTATGTAGTGCATTCAAGCACAACCCATATTTAATGAGCTATTCTAGAGAGTGATCAAGATTTTCTAAACCTTATGAATGTTACTTAAAAGTGTATAGCTTAAACTACAAACCAAGTTTGTTACATACTTGAATGCAATCTTGGGTTACCACAAACTATAATAATGTGATTTGCTAATAACCATTATGGAAAGTATTAAAGCAAGACCCATGCTATATAGGATACATTTCCCTGATCAGGTTTACATACCTTAATAATCAAACACAAGCTTCCCACACACTCTAGGATACAATCCAAGATCATACCACAACTTTGTCAAGACAACTAGTTTTCTGACCCAAAATTTAAGGTTGTTTTTTAATACCAAAAAAATCATTGGTAAGAGCATGATTAGGGTACAAACCCTAGGCCTCCGTAGAAACATAAACAATAACTCTAGTGGATTAGTGAGGTTGCAATACTAGAAATATTGAGACATTGTAGCTAATAACAAAATCTTGCAATCTAAAGATTGTAGCCAATATCAAGCACACTATGTAGCTTAGTGACATGTGTAAATTCAATTTATGGCAAGAAGAATGACAGTCACTTGAGATGTGATAGTCAAAAAGAGGCTGAGCAATGACAGGATAATAAAGCTCAAACCTTGCATAGTAAAGTGGAGATTTTAACAGTGAATTTTCTTACCCCCTTACTAACCTTAAGGGTTTTTCAAATGCTTTTAGTAGTGTTAGACAAGGCAAATGCAATCATGGAATGATTGTCCAAATGAAGTAACAGTGGTAATCATAGGTTCAATATTTCTTCTTAGCCATTAATGCATAATGAAGGTAGTGGATTGTATGTTTAAGCAGTGTTTTGAGACTCATCAAAGATGGGAGAATAGTGAATAATACCTTGTGGATTGTGAAGTGGTGTCAATAAGGTTGAAGGATCTTAAGATCTACAATACTATGAAACAATGAGTCTCTTGTAGTAAGTAGGCAGTCTATAGGGAATAGTTTGATTTTATAGAAGGATGCTCATGAAAGGAATCTTCAAGTGATAGTGAGTGAGTTGTTTGAGATTGTAGCTGAGGGTGCAATACTTAGTCTTAAAGGAAGTTAGCAAAGCAGTAAATGTGCAAGAAAATCAAATCGTACACAACAAACAATTTACAATTTTATCTTGCATAATGCCTTGAGTTTGAAAACAAAAATCTCATTGTATCTTGATGAAAGTGGTGACCTTAATGGTCAATCACTGGCAACCATAATTTTAAAACATGTTATTGTGCTTATGGAGACAACATTTTAAGCAAGGCAGTGAGTGGTGGTTTGAAACAATGGAAGGTATGAAGGACTTGTTTTATATGCATACTATGTAGTCTAGCTTAAAACACCGTTCTTAGAAGAGATTGAAGGTGGATTATGGAACTCAAGGGTTACCATGAAAAAGATTAAAGAAAATACTGAGATCTATTTAAAAGCCATAGTCATGAAGATATTAAAGATGTCACATGCAAAACCCTAATAGTTGGAGTAATGAATACAGTGCCAAAGAGGATAGTGTGCTAGAGAAGATTTAGGAGATCTCCACATTATCTAATTACAGGGAAATACATCATTTATTTATTTTTTTAAATAAAAGAAATCATTCTAAACCCTATATAGGATACATTGATACTTCAAAAGCCTCTAAAGGAATTTGAGATTATGCAAATATATGTCAAGTAAAAATACCTAAATTACAAATAGTAATGGGAACAATGTAAGATTTGTTGAGCAGAGCAGGAATGAGATAAGCAACAATGAATCCTATGCCTCCTTTCATGCACATCTCCTCACTGTTCTTTGTCATTCTTTATGGAAACACTTCTCCATTTTGGCAATCTATGCTTGAAAATAATGTTTTGATGAAGGTTTTAGAGTATGTTTATTAAAATGAAAACTCCATTCTGGTGGGCTACACTTGAAAATAAGATTTTGACAAAAGTTTTAGGGTATGTTTATTAAAGTTTTAGAGTATTTTGGCGGGCTATATTCTTGATTCCTTAAATGATTTATTCAAATGGATTGTGACTAAATAAATGACTAACTATTTAGTCATTTTATTTGTGTCACTAAATAATTTTAATCAACGACCAAACTAGTAATTTATTTACTCATTTATAGGAGTTACAAAAAATGAGCAGAATTTAGTCATTTTTAGTTGTTGTGACTAAAATTTTTAGTCACCTAGTCATTTATTTTCCAAATTCTACTAGTGTGTGCTTCCTTGTGCGATTAGGGCTCTCTCAATGTTGAGGGCCCTAGGGATAAGCTCTTCATAAGAAGTGACATATTGCATCTTTAACTAAAAGGATAAATCCGTATTGACATTAGCAATAATGATTTTGATTTGTTGCTCCTTAGGAATGGGTCACTTGCTCTTACTAGTTCACTACCTCCATCATTGTAGGAAGTTTGCGATCAAGTTCAATATTCTAATTTTAGGAGTCTTGATGGTTGGAAATCATAGTAAAATCAGAATTTAATAAGTTTTGGAATTAACATTTTAAAGTATTTTTTGGGGTCATTAACTTTAGACTATATTCTCTTTTGTAGGGGTGGTTGCATGCCAAATTTTTTTGGTGTAAAATATTAGAATTATTAGATTTTGTTACCTATCTATGAATAAAACTTATTGGAGTGTGAGTTTGATATTTTTTGAAGATCTAAATAGTCAATCTTGGTAAAGAAAAATCATGTCACATAATATTAGTCTAGAACAAAATGAAGAGACACTTGATAGATTGTGGGATAGATTGAAAAGAAAGGGTGATGAGAAATGTTATTGTCCTTGCAATAATTACAAGGGCTTAAAGACAAGATGACTTTTAATCACAACAGTTGAGAAACATTGTAGGAAACATGGTCAAGTTGAAGGGGGGCATGATTATCGTCCATTGGTAAGTTGTTCATTATATGTGTTTATATTGATTGAATTTGTAAATGTTTATATCATTTTAACATTTTATATATATATAATCACTTGATCATGATCATGGTTTGTTTGTGTCTATCATTATTATAAAGGTGGGGCACCCCAGGGTAGATGATATGGATTATCACGGCCTAGAGAATGTGGTTTTGCAAGCAGACGAACATGGAGCTGTGAATATCAAAGTTGAAGTTAATGATCCTATGGAAGAAGATAATCATGCGCCAGAAAACACAGTTGAATATGATGGTACAAATACATTGATCTATGACACATTTAGTGGTAGAGTTGATCATGATGATCGAGATGACTTTGATGATGTTCATGATTTACCTGTACTTGAGAAGGCATACGAGCCCCTTTATGAAGGCTCCCAAACAAATCTTCTCTCTATTGTATTGCTGATGTTGAACTTGAAGGTTATGAATGGTTTATCAAACATAGCAATCTCACGGATATTAAGGTATGTCATATATGTCATATCTTTTCATCTATTTTAATTGTTGTTAATTCATTACTAGTAATTAAAGGATGAAATATGTACCATTAATATTCTTTATATTAACAAATTATTTTTGTTGTAGATTGATTAGTGAATTTTTGTTACCACCATCAAATATTTTACCTCGCTCATACCGAGATTTATCTGGCATTATGAAAGATATCAAAATGGAGTATCAAGAAAAATAGATGCATGTCCCAATGATCATATTATATATCATAAACAACAGGAATTTGCAACAGAATGCCCAAAATGTCATATCAGTAGATATCGAATAGATCACCTAACAAAAAAGGTGCCTTGCAAGGTTCTTTGTTATATTCTCATTATTCCATGTATGCAATGATTATTTAGGTGCGAAAGCTTAGGGCAATTTATGGATTACCATACACAGAATAGAAGTGGAGATGACATTCTTCAAATTTTTGCAAATAGCTCTGCATTTAGGGACATAGAGGAAAAATGGCCACACTTTAAAGAAGAACCTCATAATCTCAAGCTTTCATTGGCAGCAGGTAGTGTCAATCCATTTGGAGAGCTGAGATCTATTTACTCGATGTGGCCTATTTTTCTTATCAACAATAACATTCCTCCATGGATGTCAATAAAGAGGGAGCACATAATATTGTCAATAATTGTTCTAGGTATTTGTTTACATCAATTTTATTTAACGTAGTAGCATCTCATTTGTCTTATTTGTTGCATGACTTATATTTTTTTCATTCAATAGTCATGTACATTAATTTATATATATTGTAGTAAAATTGTTATAATAATTATGTAATGTTTATGTTCATTCAACTAGGTAAGTGACAAGTTAAAGATATGAATGTATATATCGAGCCTCTTATCGACGAGTTACTAAAGTTATGGAATGGCGTCACTATGTATGACGTCTCTAGACCAATAGGACAAAGACAATTTTAATTCCATGCAATACTTGTATGGACAATTCATGATGCCCCAGGGCTAACACATTTTTGTGGTATGTTATAATGTTTGACTACACTTTAACAATATTTAATTTGATGAAGTAGATATCATGCATGTTTTTAAAATAATCTATTCATTATATATAATTATAAAAATTGGCATATTTAATCCAATTATATATGATCTCGCAGGTCTTCAAACAAAGGGAAAATTTGCATGTCCAATTTGTGGTCCAAAGATGAAATCTCGTCGTTCAACAAGTTTAGGAAAGTTGGTGTTTGATAAGTATAGGCACTTCCTCCATAGAAATCATAAGTATCGAACTACTGAAAAACATATTTTCAATGGGAAAGATGAGACTACATCAAAACCACAAAGAATGACACCTCGCCTATGGAAGTTGGAATATAATAGAATTAATCGTCAACGTTATACATTGGATCAAATTCTTTATCTATCATATATGATATGTTTTAAATTTATATTTTTATATTGTGTTGTGTTTACTCATGTTTTAATTGACAATGATTGTCATTGTTAATTTGTTTAACTTATATGCTTCATGAAGGTCATCAAGGAATTAATGGTCAGTTTCCACAAGGACTAAAAAGTTATCTGAGACAATTTAGTAGGTTGCCCTACTATGAGTAGCTGCAAATTGTGCATTTGTTTGATACAATGCATATCAAAAAGAATATAACAAAAAAGTTATGGAAAATATTGGATGGAAGGCATGACAAAGAAAAAAAAATTCAAAATTTTTAGTGACATTCAGGAAGCCAATTATGCATTGAAAAATGTCATTCAATTAAATAGCAATGGAGACCAAATTAATATAAATTCCCTTCCTTGGTTATTAACAGAGCAGCAAAGCAATGCTATAAAAGAAGTCATACAAAAAATTCGATTTCCCACAGGATTTGCTACAAACATAAACAATATAATAACAAAGAAAGGTAAATTTGGGTCAAGGATGAAAACGCATGATTGGCATACCTTCATTAAAGTAATTATTCTAGTATAATGCATGTACTTTTCAGTGTATTTTGTTTACTACTTTTAGAAAAATAATGAAAAAATAATTTTATAATTGTTGCAGTACGTTCTACCTCTATCTCTCTCAGACAACTTTGACAACAATGCCAAGCAAGTTATATATGATCTTGTAAAATACATGAGGTAAGTAGCGATATTTGTTCAATTCATTTTATACATCTTATAGTTGCCATTTTTTTTACTTGTTATGTAATATATTGTATATTTTTGTTAAATATCATTAATATATTTGTGCCTTGAATCACTTGTAGATGGTTGTCATCGAAAGAAATCCATAAAGAAGATATAAATTATTGGAAGAGAAAAATTCCTCATCTAATGTGTGAAATACAAAAGTGTCTACCTTCAACATTTTTCAAAGCACAAGAACACTACCTTATACACCAAGTTGAGGAGATTGAATTGTGTGGACCTATACACACAAGGTCAATGTGGATGGTTGAGAGGCACTTAAAATTTTTGAAGGCTTTGGTTAGACAAAGAGCACATCCAGAGGGTTCTATGGTGGAGGGATATATGGTATACTAGACCATGGTGTACATTAGTGAATATCATTCTAAGTTTGCAACAAAGATCCATATAGATCGCATTTGGGATCTGAACTCCATTAACAAATTCGAATGGGAGTACCTGATGGGGAAAAGTAGATTGAGGAAAGAGAGAGGTAATTATAAGATAGTCATGGAGATTAATTGGAATTCATTTTACATATGGTTTTTATATATATTTTACTTATTTAATTTTTAATCTTCAATATACATGAATTATAAATTAAGGTCGTATACGGTGGTATTTAATTAATTATATGTCGTTTGCAAATTTTATTTTTTTTATACAGTTGGTCAAGAGTGGAATGCACTACATTTGTACGTCACAAACAATCTTGATTGGATGATAGTATGGATTGAACGATGTCAACAATCTGGTCACACATTAACATGGGAAGGTGTGGCTTTATTGGTTAAAGAAGCTCATCGTAATGGAAGTTCCAATGTTACACAAAGTTGAATTGATTTAGCATATGGTTTAAGAGATAAAAAATTACGTATAAATATACTAATCACCCATATTATTTAATTATTTTCAATTATATTGATGTATATATATATGTTGAGATTTTTTTCTTTGCATACATTCGGCCAAGAATAAATATGTTTATCAATTAACGAATTGCAATATTTTTTACATGTTTGACATATTGTAGGTGAAACACTACAAGGCTATGTGGTGCAATGGTTGTAAATTTTGAATCAAAATGTTGGATGACATGAAGAAAACTTGTGATTTTGGTATAACTACAGTCTATAAGGTGACTAATGTTTCATCTAGAAGCGACATACATCCAGAAGTCTCAAAAAATCGATACTATGGGATTTTGGATGATATACTTGAGTGTGACTTTAAGTCCTTCAGATTAATTTTGTTTGTTGTCCTATGGTACAACAAACGATTGAATGAAAATGATCCTGAGAGAACTGGTATTGAACATGATAATTGATTTACCATGGTTAATACAAGGTTGGTTAAGTGAGCTGGAAATGAGCCTTATGTTCTTCCAAGCCAATGTGAGCAGGTATTTTACTCAGAGGTTCCAAGTAAAATGGGTTGGTCATTTGTTGTTAAACATGATCCAAGAGGAAGGTCAATAAAGTATAATGTGGTGGAACAAGAATATAACAAAGAACTAGAAGATGATGTAGATGATGATCAGGATCAACTGTTTGTTGATGATGTCCCTGACGAAGATGTCGAAGAGGAGGAACTAGGTCATGATGATGTAGGAGTTAATTGTCATGAAGATGATATCCGTGTGGATGATGACATTATCGAAACTGATATCAATGACGAAGATGATGATATGACCAATCCTTACAATTTCAAATCTGGATCGGATGATACAGACAAAGAGTTGGATGAAGAAGAAGATCAATGACATTGAAATGTATGAGTTATGCGATTATATTATCTATTTGATATTAATTTCTTGATAGAATTATATTTGACTTATGTGGTTACATAATTAATTCATGATGTTTTTAATTTTTATGCCATTACATAATTAATTTAATGATGTACTTTTAATGTTTGAAAGGTCAAAAAATTAAAACATTTCAATAGTGATGTTAACAACCTTGAAATTAGTGTGTTTTATGTTTCATGTGATCATAAAAGATTAAAAAGTTAGTTGTAGAGGTGGTTGTTCAATGGTTGACATGTAAAGGCTTTTAAAAGACATATAGTGATCATTGTAATGGTTGTTGATGGTTGAGGATTTCAAATAAAAGCTCTTGACATTCAAAAATTTGTGTTTTTCTTCAAAATTTCTGTATTTTTCCAATTATGCAGCATTGTATGGTCACATGCAGCCATATTTTGATGTGAAATCAATTCTAGGTCGTGAATATATGTGTTAGCTTTGATTTGAATCTTATTTGAGGGCTTAAGGCATTGATTTGAGTTAGAAAGCTTCATTTCTTTGCATACAACCGGTTACCCTATTTTTGAGGGTTTTGTAGTCCAAACATGATATAAAAGGGCTCTTACACTTTTTGTGATTACTGTAGCTTGTGTAAGAGGCCCCATGGATACTATTTGTAATTGTAGGATGCATGAATAGGGCATAGGATGAGAAATAAAGAAGGTATAGTTGTTGTCCTCAAGAGTTTTGTGAAGAAAAGCATGTGAAATGAGAGGTACTTTCTGGCCCGATGCTTGTTTGCTCCTTCATTTTCTATAAGAAGGATTTAAAGGCTAGAAGTACAGGTTAGCAAGTTAGATATTTTTTAGTCGAGTCTAGGTAGAGTTGCAGAGCAAATTGTAAAGTTCAATGGTTTTAAAGAAAATGCAATTTAGGTTTTGAGTCATTCTGTAGTAGGTTTTGAATTCATGGGGATTTAATGTTTTATGACAGTACTGGCATTTGAATTGAAATGATTAATTCAAACTCATGTCTCTCCATTGTACATGCATATCTAAATTTTGAATAAGATAATCAAGGGTTGTCTCGTTCATCTGACTCTTGTGGTGTGTATAATTTTTGTTTTGGCTTTAATTCAAGGAATTAATTAAAATGCTTGAATGGGATTGTAGGTGGATATGTTGTGTATAAGGATTTGATAAGTAGTATTGGGTTAGAATACATGTTGATAAAATTGTAAAGCAATGTTCTCAAGGATCTTATATATTATGTGTTAAATCTGTTATAAACCCTTACACGTTTATGAATTTGACTCCCTCAATGGATATATGGCACTGTCGATGTAAGTTGTACTAATTTGTATGGTTTAGTATTTTTTTTGTCTTTACCTAGCACTTGCTATAAATTGAAAATCAATGACTATTGTACACTATGGAATGTGTTGTAGTTATCTCATGCTCCAAATAGTTGATTACTGATGAATAGCCAATTCTATTCAGTATTATGCTATTATGTTGAGCTATTAAATGAGATTATTTGTTGTTGTTAATGTTATTTATGATAATGGTGTAGAGGTTGTAAACGCATCAAGGGATCACCCTCCCAGGTCTTGTAGAGCCCAAAGTGTAGGAGGTCTTTAAAATCTTCATCAGTTGGTCCAAGTCCTTCGAGCTGCCCTTGATTGGAATTGGCAATTCCATATGTAAATTAGAAGACCAACCTGGTTACAGTAAAAACAACCAATAGGTAGAGGGGAGAGAGATAGAGGGATTCAATGACAGAGAGAGTGAGGGAGTGGGAGAGAGATAAAGGGTAGAGGGGAGGGAGATAAGAGTGAGAGAGAGAGACTTGATAGAGGAGATGGGGCAGGAGGGGTGAGACCGGAGAGAGAGGGGAGGAGGGAGTGGGAGAGATAGAGGCAGAGGTTAGGCTTAGAGGTAGAGGGTTTGCTCTAATGGTTTAGGCCTAGGTTAAAGGTAGAGGGAAGAGAGATAGAGGAGTGAGTGAGAGAGAGAGACATGAGAGGGAAGGGTAGGGGAGTGAGAGCTTTGAGAGGAGAGGGAGTGGTGAGAGATAAAGGGTAGAGGTTAAGTGTAGAGGGTAGAGGTCTTAAGGGGATTAGACTTTAAGGTTAATGGTTTAGGGTTTAGGGTTAAAGGTAGAGGGAGAGAGATAGAGGGAGTGAGTGAGAGAGAGAATTGAGAGAGGGATACGGGGGATGAAGGAGAGTCTTGAGAGAGAGAGAGAGAGGGAGGGAGTGGGAGAGAGATAGAGGGTAGAGGGTTTAAGGGTTTAAGGATTTAAGGTTTAACAGTAGAGGGCTACGGGTAGAGTGGAGAGACATAGGAGAGAGAGAGAGAGAGAGAGAGAGAGAGAGAGTTGAGGGGAAGGAGGGGAGGAAGGAGAGAAAGAGACCCGGGAGAGGGAGTGGTGAGAGAGAGACTTCTCAGAGAGAGAGAGAGGAGGAAGAGAGGCTGAGGGGAGAAGGCTAAGGTAGAGGGTAGAGGGTTTAAGTGTTTAGGTTTATGGGGTTAAGGGTTTAGGGTTTAGGGTTTAAGGGTAGAGGGAGACATAGGGAGCAAGGAGAGATAGAGAGATACCTAAGAGATGGAGAGGGGGTAGGAGGGAGAGACTTCAGAGAGAGAGAGAGAGAGAGGGTAGAGGGTAGAGGGTTTAAGGGTTTAGAGCTTAAGGGTTAAGGGTTTAAGGTTTAGGGTTAAGGGTAGATAGGAGAGAGATTGAGAGAGTGAGTGAGAGAGAGAGACCTGAGAGGGAGAGGGGTAGGGATGGAGAGACTTGGAGAGAGAGAGAGAGAGAGAGAGAGGCAGGTAGAGGGTAGAGGGTAGAGGGTTAAGGGTTAAGGGCCTAGGGGCTAAGTGGGCAGAGGGGAGAGGGAGGGATTCAGTGAGAGAGGGAGGGAAGGAGTGGGAGAGAGATAGAGAGTAGAGGGTTAAGGGTAGAGGGTAGAAGGTAGAGGGTTAAGGGTAGAAGGGATGGAGATAAGAGTGAGTGAGAGAGAGAGAGAGACCTGAGAGAGGGAGAGGGGGTAGGAGGGTGAGACTTGAGAGAGAGAGGGAAAGAGGGAGGGAGTGGGAGAGAGATAAGTTGTAGAGGGTTAAATGTATATGGTAGAGGGTTTAAGGGTTTAGAGTTTAAGGGTTGCTAAGGGGCCTAGGGGTTTAGGGGAGGGGAGAGGGGAGAGAGAGGGAGAGGGTAGGGAGGAGACTTGAGAGAGAGGCAGAGGGTTTAAGGGTTTGGGGTTTGGTGTTGGCGGATAATGGTTTAGGCTAGGTTATGGGTAGTGTGATGAACTTCAAAGTTTTGTTCTCTATGTTCTATTTTATCCTTCCTTGTGTCTCTCTTCATCTATGGTATTTGGGAAAAGCCTAAGGATGGGGTTTTACCTTCATCTTCATGTAAAACCCTAGTGTTCATCTTACACCTTGGATGGGATCTATTTGGCCATTACTTTTTGGGAAGGTTTTAAAATGACTTAAGCCCCATCGCCTCATCTAGGTTGGGCCCCCTTTTGTTTTATCATTTTATTTCCTTCATCTGACTTTATTTTTCCTAAGTATTTTGTTGATCCCGTGTTCCCTCATTAAAACAACTTATGTCATTATTTTTCATCAGCCTAGTGATGTCCCCTTATTCCTTTAGGGGAGAGGGCCCAGTAGCTGTGCAAGCTAACTTTCTCAAAATGTAGCAATTGACTGGAATATCGTAGAACCTTCTTCTTTTTTTGAAATGTAGACTGGTCTCTTATTTATCTATAACTAAGGTTTGGAGGCACAATTCATCATGCAACTCGCCACATTAGCAGATCTTTTGAGAAGTGTCTAAAATTTGACTTTTTAAAGGTTCGACCAAAACTTAACCATGGAACCCCCATTAGTTGAACCAAAAAAATATCATTTGTTGCTTGTAGAATGTGATATTTTTATTTAAATTAAAATTAATATACAACCTAAGTGGACCAAATACTTATTGATAACCATAAATCTTTGATATCTCTACCTTTTATATTCAACACATATGGACTAATAGTTGAACACAAAAAATCTATTTGTTGTTATAAAAACAACACATAATTATTTAAAATACAACTTATATTGAACAAAAATGAACCAATAGTTGAACACTAAAACTTTTTGAAAATCCTCACATTTAATGGGAAAATACATGTTATTTATTGTGCTCACCTTTTATATTTGTGATAGGACAAACTATTAATATAAAATTATCCAATGCTTGTACATTACTACCCCAATTGTTGTACACATAAGAATAATATTTTTGCACTATGATAACAATACTTGTTTAAATGAGTGTCTTATTTTATTAAATGATATACTTATAGTCGAGAGCTGTGATATTTTATTTGAAATAAAAAAATACTTATTTCACTTCTTCATGAATGTATTTATGTTTTTTTCATATAACATTTAGAGGTTCTCATGTGTTCAAGTATGGCTCCATTTTTTATCAAAATTTGGTTTTTTCTTTATTTACATTTGGACTGTTTATTTACAATATATAGTATAAATATGTGGTAAGACTGGGTATTATCATCATGATTGAGTGAGCAACTATTGGACCCCGCACAAGTACTAGGCCCTCTCCCCTAATAAATGTTTTTATTTTGCAAAAGGACAAGTTCACATGGCCATAGATCAATCATCATGTGATCTCAGTTGTTCCCTACCATCCCACGATGACCCCGCCACATTGTCTTTGTTGATCTTGATATCATAGGCGAGCGCTATGTGTGTCATGTAGTGAAACTGAAGGAATGATAAATACTTTGATGCGTCTTTAATACATTATGTTACAGGTTACTAAAGTAGTTATAAAATGCACATGTTTTAAATCAACAGAGATGTTATAATCTTGGTAGAAAGGTGCTCGATGGTTAATAACAAGGCTAGTGACTGTGTTGAATGAACAGGATTGTCGATGGTTGAGATCCACAGTTTCCCGCCATCACGTGATCAAAATTTGCGAGGTCTTTATTGATTGTGATATAACAGGAGGGTGTCACATGGATCTCCTTGGAAATGAGTAGTATGGTGGGCCCCTTATTGCCATGATGGAGACTATGTCAATTTTCTTTGAAGGCAGTCATCTGATGATCTCACCAAGGTGAAGGATCGACGACTAATATTTGAATCTGCATCAAATACGATTAGAGTCATTCATGCAATGCACGAGTAAGCTTTAATGGTGACCATGACATCTATTGCCATGGTTTGATTGAAATAAAGAAACTATTCTTCTATTTTTGGTATCACAAAGCATTCAAAACATCTTAAATGGGGATTGTCAGTGGATATGTTTTGTATAAGGATTTGATAAGTAGTATTGGGTTAGAATGCATGTTGATGAAATTGTAAAGCAATGTTCTCAAGGATCTTATATGTTATGTATTAAATCTGTCATAAACCCTTAGATGCTTATGAATTTGACTCCCTCAATGTATATATGGCACTGATGTAAGTTGTACTAATTTGTATGGTTCAGTATTTTGTTTGTCTTTACCTAGTGCTTGCTACAAATTGCAAATCAATGACTATTTTACACTGTGGAATGTGTTGTAGTTATCTCATGCTCCAAATAGTTGATATTACTTATGAGTAGCCAATTCTATTCAGTATTATGCTATTATGTTGAGCTATTAAATGAGATTATCTAATGTTGTTAATATTGTTTACGATAATGGTGTAGAGGTTGTAAATGCATTAAGGGATCACCCTCCCGGGTCTTGCAAAGCCCAAAGTGTAGGAAGTTTTTAAAATCCTCATCAGTGAGAGAGAGGGGGAGGGAGTGGGAGAGAGAGAGGGTAGAGGGTAGAGGGTTAAAGGTAGAGGGAGGGAGATAAGAGTGAGAGAGAGAGAGACTTGAGAGAGGGAGAGGGGTAGGGAGGTGAGACTTGAGAGAGAGAGGAGGGAGAGAGGGAGTGGGAGAGAGATAGAGTGTAGAGGGTTTAAGGGTTTAGAGTTTAAGGGTTAATGGTTTAGGGTTTAGGGTTAAAGGTAGAGGGTGTTGGTTTGTTTTACACTGTAACTAGGTTGGTCTTCTAATCTACCTATGGGATTTTCAATTCTAATCAAGGGATGCTTGAAGGACCTGGACCAAGTGACGAGGACTTTAAAAATCCTCCTACACTTTGGGCTCTGCAAGACCTGGGAGGGTGATCCCTTAATGTGTTTACAACCTCTGCACCAATATCATAAACAACATTAACACATAACATATAATCCCATTGAATAGCTCAAAACAATAGGATAATATCAAATAAAATTGGTTGTTCACCGATAATATCAACTATGTGGAGCATGAGATAACTACAACACAATCCATAGTAAAATATAGTCATTAATTTGCAATTTGTAGCAAGCTCTAGGCAAAGACAAACAATTATTGAACTACACAAATAAGTACAACTTAGATCAGTGCCATATATTCATTGCAGGAGTCAAATTCATAAGCATCTAAAGGTTTATGACAGATTTAATACATAACATGTAAGATCCCTGAAAATATTGCATTACAATTTCATCAGTATGCATTCTCACCCAATACTACTTATCAAATACTTATACAAAACATATCCGCCTATAATCCCATTCAAGAATTTTAATTAATTCCTTGAATTACAGTTAAAATAAGGATTATACACACCACAATAGTGAGATGAATGAAACAACCCTTAGTCATCTTATTCAAAATTTAGATATGCATGTACAGTGGAGAGACATGAGTTTGAATTTTTCATTTCAACTCAAATGCTAGTACTGTTATACAACATTAAATCCCCATGAATTCAAAACTGATTACAAAATAACTCATAACCTAAATTGTATTTTTCTCTAAAACCATCAGACTTTACAATTTGCTCTGCAACTTCACCTAGACTCGACCAAAAATTATCTAACTTGCTAACCCATACTTTTAGCTTTGAAATCCTTCTTATAGAAAATGAAGGAGCAAACAAGCATTGGACCAGAAAGTACACATGTCACTAGCCAGTTGGCACACATGGTGATATTCCAAAAATTGTTACAATAGCCATCACTCTGGAGAATATTCTTGTTCATCATGTCAGCTGAGAAAAGTTGATGCAACAACAAAAAACCACAAGAAACCCATGCCGAGAATGCCATCAAAGCAAAACTAGATATTGTTGTAACCACAACATCTAATTTACCACCTGTTAGTAGTCCATTCCTTTTACTCTTCCTTAGCCAAATATTTAGTTACCCATTTTTGGTATTCTTCATCAGTCGACCAGTCAAAATTAATCACCTCATTCACCTTGGCATTATAAGGTGTGTATTTTATCGCTACCTGATTTGTATCTCTTTCAAAAGCTTCCAAAAATGAGCAGGTACTAATGATTTTATCCATACAGCTCACCAACAAGTCATAATCTGAGTCATCACAAATTAATTTAATTTGATCATTGATGACTTCACTTGCTTGATCCCGCCACTGCTGGAGTGACTTGATTTTCCCCTGATCATCAATTATATCTGGTAACAATGTGTACCCCAATCATTAAAATTATTCACCAATTCCCTGATCTTCCTACTCAAATCATCTAGTAGGGTCTGAAAACCTTGCAATGATTTAACCAAAACTTGAGTAGGCTTTAATGATTGGGGCCTATTATTTGTATCAAACCTTGAAGCCTTATACATGACATCCAAATCATTGGCCCTAGGGATCCAATTTTCAATCAATGGTATCACTACTTCCTGATCCCTATCAATATTTTTTATTGCATCCAACAACAAAGAATATAAAGAATGTATAGATAGCAATTTACTATCAACTTTTTCATTTAAATGCCTCAAGATAGTAGTAACAATCTCCTTTTACTTTGAAAGAGATCCCTCCTCACTTACCTTCAATGATGTTTGTAATTCATCAATTCTTTGCAAGATCTTCTGTGTAAGATCAACAGAGCACTCTGTTTCTTCATCAATTTGTTCTAAAGGAGGGGTGAGAGAAATATTCTGAATGGGAGACCCTGGTGTGGAAACAATTGGAGAAGCAGGAGGCACTGACCCTGCTGTGGAAGGTAATGTATTGGTCCCTATAGCACTTGATGTCTCCCTAATTTGTTTATACCTAAACCTTTCCACCTCAGTCTATAACTCAACATTCCTCTGTTGCATCTTGTTGTATTCCTCAATCAAAAGGTTATACTTCTCCATTAGGCTCTTCTTTTCAGCCTCCTCCCTTTTAGCAGTCTTTTGGGCCAATTTGGCCACATTCACAGTAAAATTATTGGCCTCAGTGGTTGATGTCTCTAAAGCTCTCTTTATTATTAATCTTCCTCTGAAATTTGGATTAAAATCTGTAACATTTGGCTTTCTTCCTTGAGGGGCCAATGCCCAAATTTCCAAAGTTCCATATTCCTCACTAAAGACAGAATCTTGCAATGTTGCCTTGACTTCTTCTTCAGAGTCTTGCAAAGGATGCTTGGACTTTAAAATAGCATTAAATGCTACAACATATGCAATGTCCCATTCATGCAGAATCAACACACCAGCCTGACTCGCCAATCTTCTTCCCTCTTTAGGAGTGATGTTCTTAAATTCCTCCATTAGTTTAGCTTTTACCTCCTCATAATTATCCTGGTCTAACCTGCCAGGCCTTAGTTCTCTTCTATTCTTACATTTCTCTTGATATTCTTCAAATTTCATCCTCCATACCAATTGCAAGAATACAAGAGTTTTTACAAATGTATTTTCATCTAGAAACTCCTTACATGCTTCCATTCTTGCATCTTTTACACTTTTGTCTTTCATATCTAAATCAAATAGAACCAATTCAACTGGCCTAGGAGGGGAAGAGCATACCAACCTGCATGTCCTGATCAGTAACAATAATTTCATCCATCATATCCTCCTATGGTTGATCAATTCTTTGTCTTTTAGGGCTTGGCTCAGATGGTGGTGATGAGGGACTATCTTTTGGTGATGATTGTAAATCAATGATTTTAATTGCCCCAGGCACTTTGAATTTTGGACCTGGTTGTGAAGGAAAC
The DNA here is from genome assembly GCA_007258455.2 of Sequoia sempervirens. Taxonomy (NCBI): domain Eukaryota; kingdom Viridiplantae; phylum Streptophyta; class Pinopsida; order Cupressales; family Cupressaceae; genus Sequoia; species Sequoia sempervirens. Next base: position 147,480 of record VDFB02068640.1, read on the forward strand.
TTCATTATTTGCTTTCCTTTTCTGTCCACTTCCTCTTCATCACTGCTATCATCATTTTTCCTCCTGTAAATAGGCCACCTTTCTGTAGGCTGGTATGTTGGTCTTGTTTCAATTAGCTTGGCACCTTGTTCCTGTACACCCAGACTCAGTTCCAAATTTATCTTTTTGGTCCTCAATGTGCCCATAATTTCCTTGAAGTTCTCCATTAGAAAGTCAATCTTCTTATGGTATGGATTGAACTCCAATAATGGATTATACTTTGGATCCATCTTATGCACAATATCTAATAGCTTATCATAAGCTATCCATTTCTCCTTGTTCAACTCCTGCCTATTTAGATCAAATTCATTTTTGATCAAATCCTTAGGAAATTTGAACTCATGCACAAATTTTCTAGCATTTATTCTTTGTTTGAAAAGGGCAAAGAAACCCTCAAGATCATGCTACCACTTTGGACCACACCTCAAATGGTAATCATCAAAGAATTTCTCAAAATGCACCCAACCTCCTTTTGAAAAGGAAAAATCAGACACCACTGTATAATCAAGGAAAAATGTTCCCTTACCCCTCCTTGTGAGGTTGTCCTCATGGATACAACCTATTTGCTACATAAATTTTGCAAACCCCACTCTTGGTGGCACATTGTATGGCAGTATATGGGGGGTTCCTTGAAAACCGTATACTCTCAAAACAGTGTTGATTGGGTATGGGATAATGTCACCCCAGTTATGGAAAAAAATTAATTATGGCTTCCTCCCTTTTGGCCTAAGGAAATCATGCAATTCCTCAGGGATCCTGGGTACATTCACCATCAGTCTAGCCCTTAATCTAGAAGCAAAGCAATTATCAAATTGCATATAACTGGTGCTTTCCTTATTGCAAGATAAATCTGCAAGCCATAATTGTAGTGGCAATATTTCTCCATCAACCGATTGCCTTAATTCCATATTTTCAGAGAAAAATTCAGCATTCTTGAACAAGAAAATATGCATCAACATAGAATACCAGAAGAATTGAATGTCGGTATCATTTTTCTACAACTTTGACAACCCTTCATGTATCCTCTCAGCCAAGAAAGAAGCAAATTCATATGTCACAGAGAAGTTAGGGTGTTGTATTTGCACCCCCATGAACATGTATGCAATAGGAATCACCGCACCAAGACTAAAACCCAAAATCTGACACAATGAATAGAAAGTGGCCAAGAAATGATTTGCAAAATAGTTTAATCTAAAAGGTTCCTAGTCATTGGGGCTGATATGAAATCGTGAACCTCCTTCCCTAGCCAAATGAGGTGGAAGCAACTTAGCTCTAAAAAGAGACTTCAACTTTGCATATTCCTGCTTCATTTCCTCAAGATTGATAGGAACCAATTCTTCACTCAGTTCACTCAAGTCAAAAATATGTTGGACCTCTTCTCTATTAACGCTCAACAGAACCTTTCCATCATTATCCTTGATTACCCGTGTGACAGGGTCATATCTTGTAGCCACTGCCCTAAGTAAGTCTATGTCAAGGAACACATTTGGGGCCACCAGCTTTCCCAAATCATACATCCATCCATTTGAAAAGGGGTGAGGAAAATTCCTCTGTCCATACCATAATCTAAACATTTCCAAGCTTGTGAGAGGAACCCTAGCATCGATAATGTTAGAGAAATTATATACTAACACTTCCCCTAGGATTTTCCCTCACATTAGAACCAATCACTTCTTCCTATCATTCGTTGAATAGGGCAATTGATCCAGGAAATCATCGTATAGGTTTCTTCTTAAATAGTCAACTTGGCCAGAATGTTGCTTTGGCGGTGCCATCTTGGACAAACTAGGGTTATTTTACAATTTCACACTTCGAATAGCTAGGACTAACTAGAGATAGGAAATTATAGAACAAAACACTAAAATTTCTCACAACTATAATTAAACTATAGCCCTAACACATTTATCAACAAGCTCAATGACAAGCACAACAAATCTTTTCCAAAATTCAAGTGCAGAATGATCGGGAAGCACATAAATTAACTCATGGCTTTGTTTGCAGAAGTCCCAAATTCTGGCTGTAGAGATTCACAAATTTACTTTCAGCTCTGAAACTACTCCACAAAATACTTGAATGCTTTGTGATACAAATAAAATAGGAGAATTGATTTTATCTCGATTAAATCATGATAGCAAATGTCTCATCCGCCATTAAAGCTCACTAGTGCACTGCATGAATGACTCCAACCATATTTGATGTAGATTTAAATTTTAGTTGTCTATCCTTTAGTTAGATCAAATCATCGAACGACTATCTTCAAAACAAGCTGACACAATCACCAACGTGGCAATAAGGGGCCCACCATACCATATGTTGCCAAGGAAGTCCACGTGGCGGTCGCCCGCGATATTGCAATTAGTAAAGATCTTGAAACTTTGGATCATGCGATGGCAGGAAACCGTAGATCTTGAGCATTCATGATCTTGTTCCTTCAACACAATTGCCAACCTTATTATTAATCGAGCAGCTTTTTCATCAAGATTATAACATATATGTTGATTTAAAACATGTGCACCTCAAGAACAATTTAGTAATCCTCTTAATGTATTAAGGTCGAATTAATTTACCATAGTATTTCCTTCATTCCTTTAGCTTCATCAGATGAGACACATGGTGCCCTCCCGTGATATCGCGATTAGTAAAAACCATGCAACTTTCGATCATGCGATGGCGGGAAACTGTTAAGATCTTATGACAATTGATCAACGGTCAACCAAACTTATCACCTTCGGCCTCACCAGATAGGACACATGGCACCCGCCCGTGATATCGTGATCAACCAAAGCGGTGTGGTGGGGTCATCGCGGGATGGCGGGGAGCGGCTAAGATCAAACAATAGTTGATCAATGGTCACGTGAACTTCATCCTTCTGCAAAAAAAACAATGACATAAGTTGTTTTAAAACCCCTCAAAAAGTAACAAGGGGACATCATTAGGCAGATGGTAAACAATGACATAAGTTGTTTTTAAATGATGAAACACGGGGCCAACCAAGACTTAGGAAAATAAAACCTTGTAGAAAAAATAAAATATTGAAACAAAGGGACTCAGCCGAGATGGAACGATAGGACATAAGTCATTTTAAAACCCCTCAAAAAGTAACATCGAAATAGATCCCAACCAAGGCGTAAAATAAACACAAGGGTTTTATATGAAAATAAAGCTAAAACCACCAACCCAAGGAAAATTTTGACACCATGAAAGACCAATAACACTAGGTAGGGTAGGAATGGAACATAAGGAGAAAAATATAAAGTTCCATCAGAGGGGAGAGAGATAGAGGGAGTGAGTGAGAGCAAGAGACCTGAGAGAGGGAGAGGGGGTAGGAGGGAGAGTCTTGAGAGAGAGAGAGGGAGGGAGTGGGAGAGAGATAGAGGGTAGAGGATTTAAGGATTTAAGGGTTAAGGGTAGAGTGGAGACTTAGGAAAGAGAGAGAGAGGGATGGAG